>CAUYQV010144402.1:0-40295 GCA_963574575.1 Galagoides demidoff | reverse complement strand
TAAATAGCTTTCCATTTAGATCAGTGTCCTAAGAACCTTAAATTTATTCTTCATCTGGTTTTCTCTCCCCCTTTTACTTTTCTTATCTCCCTCCCTTCCCTTGCCTCTTTTTCCTTTCCTTCTTCCTTTTCTTTTTTTTTTGAGATGGAGCCTCAAGCTATCCCCCGGGTAGAGTGCCATGGCATCACAGCTCATAGCAACCTCCAACTCCTGGGTTCAAGCCAGTCTCCTGCCTCCGCCTCCCAAGTAGCTGGGACCACAGGCGCCTGTCACAACACCCAGCCATTTTTTGGTTGCAGCCATCATTGTTGTTTGGTGGCCGGGCTGGGGATTCGAATGCGCCACCTTAGGTGTACGTGGCTGGCGCCTTAGCCGATTGAGCCACAGGCACCGAGTCTTTCTTCCCTTTCTTTCTTCATTCTTTTCTCCTTTCCTCTGTTCTTGAAATAGTCATAAGTATACTGTAAGAATTTAATACCAAATTGAAGCTAGAATTGTAATGTATCCTAGTCTTTTCAAGTAGGCAAGTTGAACAGAGAAAAAAACGTCTGGTATATAGGCATCTACACCTTGTGGAAGGCGGCCCTTTTAAAATTTTTCTAACCTGTACCTTGTACTTTTCTAAATAAACAAGCTCACATGTCCAAAGTCACAATTCCAAAATCCAAAAAATTCTGAAATCTGAAACTGGTCTGCCTTAAACTCTTTTGGTAAGAAATCATCACCTGACCTCAACCTGACTTGATCTCACATAATTTGTTACAGGACCATTCATGTGCTCATTCCTTGCCACACCGAGGAACATGGGAGCAACAGTATTTTTCTAAATTTAAACTTCTGAAACTTCAAAATATTGCTGGTGCTGACCTTTATTTGGTAATTTGAAAATAGTACAATTCAAATAATACAGGGCTTGGATGCCTACAGTAGATGACTTGTTATTATTATTATATATAAATAATTATATATAAATTATTATTATTATTTTTTTAAGACAGAGTCTCAAGCTGTTGCCCTGGGTAGAGTGCCGTGACGTCACAGCTCACCACAACCTTCAAATCTTGACCTCAAGCAGTTCTCTTGCCTCAGTCTTTCTATTTTTCCTTCCGCAGTTTTTGGCCGAGGCCAAGTTTGTACCTGCCACCTCCAGTATATGGGGCCGGCGCCCTACTTCTTTGAGCCACAGGCACTGTAGTTTTTCTATTTTTAGTAGAGACGGGGTCTTACTTTTTTGCTCAGTCTCTAACTTGTCTCTAGTCTAGTCTCTAACTTGTGAGCTCAAGCAATCCACCTGCCTCAGCCTCCCAGAGTGCTAGGATTACAGGGGTGAGCAAAAAACCTGTATAATTAAAATAAAATAACATTACTGTCACTTACCACATGGGAGAAAATTCCACACATAACCTATCTTCCGCTAAGCCCTAGGGTCCCAATTTTGAGAAAAAATATTTTATATCCAGAGATATAATAAAGGAACTTGAGTTTAGGGATTGTACACAGATTACTGAACTAAATTGAATCTTACAGTGTATTTTGACATAACAAATGCTCTTTTTAACGTGTCAGTGTATTCTTTAAATTGACATGTGAAATTGTATATATTTATTCCATACAACACAATGTTTAGAAATATATGTACATTGGGGAATGACTACATTGAGCTAATTAATGTATGCATTACCTCACATAGTATAGCCCTAGCAAAACTCAAAATCTTACTTAACCTAATTTTTTCCAATACCTTGTTTCTGTAAACTTCCCTGATCCTAGGTTACTGCCATTCCCCCTGGATAGAAGTAGGTCTAATCTAAATTTTCCCCTTAGTTACAAAGATGGAAACACTCCTTGCAATTCAGGGAAAAGTTTACTAAATAAAATAAAATAAAATTTACAGAGCCTTTTAATCCTGTGCTCACAATTGCCTGAAGAAACTTTACTGTGGACACGGCTTTCATGCTGGATAAAATTTGGGGGGAATGAATAGGAAAAACAGGAAAGTTATGGTTGGAAAATAAAAGGTTTCTCTTTTTAATATAATACTGTAAGAAATGTATTGTCAGACACTTTAAAAGTCATTTTTTTAAAACCATATTACCTCAGAAAGCCATATTAAGTTGTTTAATTTCAAGTGTAATAAATATCTTCAATGATTTGAACATGGTAAGGAAATTATCCAAATATTTCTATTTGACTTAATAGGCCAAGGTTGGTCCATCAGCATAATAATTCGCCCACTGATTGGATTGTCGAAAGATTTTAATTTAGGAGCCAATTCTGATGTATTTTTAGCAGATACTTTGAAGACTGCATTGACAAAAATACTTCATATGAGAACTCCTAAAAAGAAGGGCAAAAATTAATAACAACCTCTTGCATGTTTATAACAATTATTACCTATGCAATGCTGAGACCAAAGATTTTCACGTGATCAGTATCACCCCATGTTAGCTATAATCAGTAGCTAATAAAATTTAGAGAAGTTCATCAATGTCTTGCTAGGCAGATAGAAATTACTATGATTTTTACCCCAAAGCATCAATATATATATATATATATATATATACAACTTCAGAGATATTTACTGTCTAGAAAATTGTGTCTACTTGCTTGTCCTAACTAGAACCTAATTTAACTAGTTTGGTGACCTCCAAATCTGTCTCTTGAATTCTGAAATCAACATACACATCTTCTATGTGAGTATTTAATAAGAACCTAAATTAATCAGTCCCCAAGCTAAACTTATTTTATCTCTTTTTCTTTCTTAATCCATTTCAAATTATTCTTCTTTAATCAGCTAATGATGTCACCATTTACCCAACTTTCCAGACTATAAAGTTTGAATAATTATCAACTCTCAATTCCATCAACCCTTGAAAAAATGATTCAACTAGCCACTAAATCCCTTCAGTTTTACTTTAGAATATCTTCCAAATGTGCCCATTTCTTCCACTACCATAAACTTAATTGAATTGAAGCTTTCCTCTTTTTTGACCTGGATATCTGGAGGAAGGAGATCCTCAAACGTTAGATACTGCCTTACCATAAGCATGGCCAGTTTAGTGAGGTAGCCATTTAGAGGAACTGGGCCAAGAAGTCAAATGAATTGAGCCAAAGGTCAAATTGAAGAACAATGACTGAGCAGGTCTGGAGGAGGTACTGCAGAGCAATGGTTTAAGTCCCATGTCTCCAGCGTATTGCAGGGGAATTGCTCCTGCAGTGTTGCAGACTGTGGACTTTGTACCCTGGCTATCAGCCCCTCTGCTAGGAGGTAGCTCCCCCTGTGGCTACCCCCTCACAAACATTCTTGTTATACCAGTAAACTTGATAATGGAGGCCTGGAACTGGGAGGGGCTGGGCTAACTCTGGTTCATACCTCACTTCTGTCCTTTACCTTAACAAACTCTCCTTTGTCTCTGGGCTGGCCTCTTCCCCTTTCTGCTAACTCCATTTCTATCCCATATCCAATAATATCAACTATCTCTAAATATTTTTCACTTGATACTAATCTATTCCTTGTCCTAACAGATCTCCAATTAACTCAAACATTTAAAATCCACCTCCACAACTTACTAGCTGTGAGACCTTGGAAGAGTTATGTAATGATTTCATTTTCATTTTCTCATCTGTAAAATAGAAAACTAATAGTAATTAGCTTACAAGATGGTTGGGAGGACCAAATAATTTGCTATCTTAAAAGACATTAAAAAGTGAGTGACTACCATAGGAAAAGTGCTATTACTATTGTTAATCGAAAAAAGAATGGCTTAAAAAGTTCATGGAGTCTCATGAGGAAGAGTTAAGTTTCTAAGATGTAGGAAGGACAAAGTGTCTGTTCAAAAGCTTAGCAACAGGAAAACATAAACTCCTCTGTTCCAAATTAAAAACTTATCTGATTTTCCCAGGTTAAGTGAAATGTCTCTATCTGGATCCAGCCTAGGAAGGAAAATCACCTAAGAGAGCTCTGATTGCTAGAAGCTCATTCCTGTCATTACCAGTTCAGAGACATCATGGTAAGCCAAGGCAGCCACTTCAAAAGTCATGAGTAATTTCAAAAATATGACGAAGAAAAATGAAGTGTTATTAATCTAAATGTGTTACAAATAAACAGTTTCAAGAACACTCAGTAGAGCCTACTGTGTGAAGGCTAAATCAATTCCAAGTGCAATTTAATATCTAAAGTTATTAAGTAGTCAATCCTTAAATAGCCATCGTTAAATATTAGACTTTCTTATGTAAAAATACCATTAGAGCTATGACATATCAAGCACTTGGGAATTATTAGTTCCATTATTACCATGATAAAAAATCTGAACAAATTAAAAATTGATGACTTTTATATTACCTATCAGAGAACTAAGATCTGAGAAAAACACCACCACCCTGAAAGTGGAAGAGACAAGTGAGCCCACAACCAAGATATGCTTAGCTGAAGAAGAACTCAATGGAACCAAAATCTGGTAGAAATACTTAAATGGTAATTTTGGTGAATTGTTGGAGGCTTGTAAGTAGACTAGCTTGAAAGAGAGACTTCTGAGAGATGGGGGCATAAGGAGACTCCCAAACTTCTTAGGTTTTAGCATTTCATCCAACAACAGCAGAACACACATTATTCTGAAGTTCACACAAAATATTCACAAAGTTAAAATGCACTCTGGGTTATAAAACTCACTTCAAAAACATATTTAAAAGAATGGAAATAATACAGCTTATGTTCTTAGACTACTACTAAACTGGAAATTGACAAAAAAAATGAATAATATGTGGATCAAGAAGAAATCTCAAGAGAAATTTTTAAACATTTTGAACTGACTGAAAATTAAAACACAATTTATTAAATTTGTTAGATGCAGTGAAAGCAATATATAAAGGAAAATGTATAGTATTGGATGAGTATATTAGAGGAAGGATCTAGAATCAGTCAGGCCCCTTGAGGGAATGTAACAGGTATAGCACAGAGTGTTATTTGAGTCTATGAAACTATTCTGTACAATACTGTAGTTGCGGAAACATGATACTATGCCTTTGTCAAAAACCAAAGAACTTTGCAGCACAAAGAGTGAAACTTAGTGCATTAAAATTTTAAAAATAACAACAACAAAATGTTTAGGAGTTCCAAGGATCCTGGAATGGAATGCAGAATATGATAATCTAACTCCCCTACACATGTCTACAAAGCATCCTCACTGAAGTGGAGGTGGGGGATGTACTGACCTGAGTATCTCTGAAAATAATGAAGAGAGCAAGACTAAAACCAAAACGAAATGCAAAGAAGCCATGCACTCTAGATGTTGAAGTTGTTTCCCACAGGGGAATGGAATAACGATTCTGATACACAATAAATGTATACTCAGGCAGTTAAAAAAAAAATGGATGGCAAGTGATAAAAACCAGGTCTTCACTGATGGAGTAAGAGGTTACACGTAAGCCAGGCAAGGAGGCCAGAGGTGCTTCCTTGCATGTGGTAAGCATACTGAGTTGAAGGCATCAGGGTGAACTCATCCACAGTAAGAGATAGAGAGTTACATATAGAAAATAGTTATGCTTATATACACAGCCCAATATATATACATTTATTTCCTTTCTTAGTAAGTTAAGAGGGCTTAGTTAACCTGTGGCTTAAAGGTCACATGTGGCTCTCCAGATCCCCAAGTGCAGCCCCTCAACTGAATCCAAACTTAACATAACAAATCCCTTTATTAAGAGCATTTATTCCATAAAATTTGGACTCAGTCAAGAGGCCACAGTCCATAATGCAGAAGGCCACATGTGGCCCCAAGACTTCAGGTTCCTTACCCCTGATTGAGTCAATAACATCCCAGTAGAAATGAGCACACCTAACATCCAAATCTTGGTTTCTAACACTCAAATCAAAAGAACCAGGACTCTCTGGTAAAATGAAAGATTCTAGAAATAGAGATAAAGAAGGAAATATAAATAATTATCCTGGAGCACTTGTTGTGTCAGAAGCAAAGAAACTATAAAAACAACAGGAACAATTAAAAACCCCTCAGTGAAAATGTTCCCAATGGCCAAGTCTGGAACAATTTGAGCAACAAACTGAATAATGTCCTATTGGATTATAACTCAAAGTATAAAGTAAATATCTATAAGTCAATATTGGCATAAACAATTTTTTTTTAGACAAAGTCTTACTGTGTTACCTGGGCCTGAAGGCAGAGATGTGATCATACCTCATTGCAACCTCAAACTCTTGGGATCAAGTTATCCTTCTGCTTTGGCCTCCCAAGCAGCTAGAGATACAAGAACACACCACCATGCCCAGCTAATTTTTCTATTTTTTTATTATTATTATTATTATTATTATTATTATTATTATTGTAGAGACAGGGTCTTGCTTTTGCTCAGGCTGGTCTCAAACTTCAGAGCTCAAAGGATACTCCTATTTGGCCCCCTCAGAGTACTAGGATAATAGGCATGTGCTACTGCACCCAGATTTATAAATATATTTTTGAATAATCAAATAATTGGAGAATGAGGGGCAAACAACCCATACAGAAGAAACTCAAATAATTTATGTAAATACTTGGCCTTCATGTAAGTGGAAAACAATTTCCCTCTTTAATCATTAGTTGTATATACTTCATTCAGTATAAGAATGCAGTACCATAAAGGGCAAAAACAGTAACTTTATAGTGAAAACACCTGAAAAACACTACCTTAGCTAAGTGATCAAGTTCAATATCACCAACCATGGGTCATATTGATAAATATGAGCTCTTGATATGATGTGATGAGAATGGCACTTTATCTCTGCAATCTCCCTCCCCTAAAACCCAATCCTCAGTTTAATCATGAAGAAAAATGTCCAGTGCATCTGAATAGATGCCATTTTACAATCCTGACCAGTACTCCTTAAAAGTCTCAAGTCTGAGAAACTGTCACAGCCAAGAGGAACCTAAGCAGACACAATAAGTAAGTGAAATGTGGTGTTCTGGATGGGATACTGGAACAAGAAAAGGACTCTAGACACAAATTAATGAACTCTGAAAAAAGTAGGGATACTTGTTAATAATGATGTATTGTTGGGGTGGGCACCTGTGGTCCCAGCTACTCAGGAGGCTGAGATGGGAGGAATGCTCAAACCCAGGAGTTTGAAGTTCCTGTGAAAGGCACTCCAGCTTGGGCAACAGAGTCAGATTCTGTCTAAAAAAAAAAAGAAAAAAAGAAAACAAAGAAAAAGAAAACAAATAATGTGCTGATATTGGTACTGATAACAAGTATAACACTGTTAATAATAGAAGAAACAGGGTAAGGAGTACTATCTTCACAATATTTCGGTAAATAGAAAATTGTCTTTGAAACATTTGTTAAAAATGCATTTAGGAAGTATCCAGGCATCATGGTGGGTTGTCTGTAGTCCCAGCTACTTGGGAGGCTAAGGCAAGAGAATTGCTTAAGCCCAAGAGTTGGAGGTTGCTGTGAGCTGTAACGCCACAGCACTCTACCAAGTGAGACTCTGTCTCAAAAAAATCAAAATAAAAAATGCATTTAGGGAGAATTTATTCTAATGTTTTTCTTAACACATTGTGGCCCACCTGTTGCTGAGTCTGTTATTAAGAATGATGTGAGCCTTTGAGTTAAGAACAGGTGTTTAACTGTCTTTTAAGAATCTTTAATCTGAAAAAGGGGAATTATGCCTCCCTAAGTGAGTTTAAGTAATACAATGTTTCCAACATATTTAAAATATAAAATTGTGAAACAATTTTAATAACTAATGCTCTGTAAAAAATATTTTAAGAATAGATAATGTTTTCAGTTCAGTAATTTCCAAAAGACAGAATAGAAATTTAGTTGTATAACTCGCCTAAACCACACATACACATAATTGACAAATGTCTGACATTGATGCCTCAAACTATTTCTTTTCCATGCTCTTTTAACTCTTTCTGTATTTATTTTAAAAAATTAATTAGTGAGTAATGAGAAAAAAGAAATAAGAGCAGGTAAGTTCCAGAGAAGAGCAGAAAGTTAAGGACTATTAGTAAGATGAATGTGAACCCACCAGAGAGGAAAGGCCAGAAAAAAAGGACTAAAGTATTGGTGATAAACTGGTTCATCATTTTGGTAAATCTGTAATTTTTTTTAAATTTTAACATTGTTTCCTTTGATTTCTTCATATATAATAATTATATATATTTATATGTTACAGAATGATATTTTGATACATGTATACAATGTGTAATGATCAAATCAGTATAGCTAACATAGCCATCACCTCAAACATTTATCATTTCTTTGTATTGGAACATTCAAAATCCTCTTTTCTATCTTTTTGAAAATATATAATAAGTTATCAACTATATTCACCCTGCAGAGCTATGGGACACTCAGAATAATTCCTCCTATCTGGCTATAATGTAGTAACCATTAACCATTAAACAATCTCTCCCCCTTCTCCCTTCTCACTGGTATTCTCCAATTCTAATAACCATAATTAGTAGAATTTTATATATATTGAATTTTCATATTCAAATCCAATAGCCCATCAACATGTTAGCCTTTATATTGCCTAAAGTAATGATATCAATTTAATAATTTTAACAGTTATTTTTCTCTATATAAATGTATAAAATGCCATGAAACACTTTTTTACATTTAAAATTATTTTAAATATATATAGATGTTTACATATTTGAGCTTTGAATTTCTCTCAAATTTAAGTAAATTTCTAATCACACATCTTATAATTTTATTATGCACTATTTTTTTCTTTTACTGAAGCAACTATAATATTAAAATATCACTCACCCCAGCAGCCTTCTTAAAATAATGACATGAGAGATGATTAGTTTCTCCAATGACATCTAGAACAAATAGGAAATTTTCATGGCTTCTCTCAAACTGTGCAAAGAGTGTCTAGATCTTTCATATTGTAGAATCATGCCACTGAATTCTTAACAATATAATTAAATTTAAAGTACTTGATTTATAATAATGACATCCTCAATTATTTAGGACCATTTATGGGTCATGTGAAATGCTATTCATGTTGCCTACTTTACAATAGCCATTAAAAATAACTAACTCTAATTCAAAATTGCACATGAGAAACTAAAGTTCTACCAAAAAATAATCCACCCAAGATCACACAGCCTACATTCACACCTTTGGAGTGTACTTCTATCTGATTCCCAAGCTATTACTCTTTCTGACATTGGACTGCTTTATGAAAAATTATTATTTTATGTATCTTATTTGTTCACTTTCCTTAGGAACCTCCTTATGTATGACTTTGTCTAGTCTAACTTGGTTAAAGTTTAAAGATAGGGAAAATTCAAATTAGAATTAGATGTTATGGGGTTGTTTGTGCAGCCTCAGCTGCTGAAGTGACCCAGAGTAAGGTGGTGGAGGTAGGGAGGGGCACCTGGGTCTTCTCTTTCAGATAGACCTTGACCTTGGGCAGCTGCAAAACATGTTGATCCCAGCCACAGGGAGGCTTTGTGTGCTATTTAAAGCAAGGACATTTTGTGTACATCAGTTATTGGAGAGATAATGTCTTGGCTTTGAAGATACTTGACAACACAGAATCTCAAGCCCTTTGAAAATATTGCAAGAGGACCCGCCTGTGGTTGTTCATGACATACCACTCCACCATCGTGCATCAGAAATACAATGATATTCAAACCAGAAGGGAAAGCTTTGGAAGTTGTACACATAAAGCACTGTTGCGTACCAAATTATGAGAGCTGCGTAGAGGAAAAGTACTTCTGAAATTGTTTGAGTTATAGAGTGTCCTAGCACATACTTTCATCAAACACTAATTTTACCTGATAGCTGGAGTTTGAGAAAAAGAAAAAGAAAGAAAGAAAAACTTAGATTTCTTGGATACCTAACCCACTGGTCCTTTCCATTTTCCTGTGCTGCTCCTATCTTGGGTTCACCACAGAAATATGACAAGCATAGCACAAGATGCTTCTCAGTCAATAGATGATAGATGTTTTTGAGGGGAAAAAATCATCAATTTCATTAGATGAAACTAAATTATTTAATCTTTGACATTTTCTTTTTCTTTTCTTCTTTAAAACATTTTCTTTTACACTAAATTGACATATAGCAGAAGAGGTAATTAGAAGATGAATGGTACAAAGGAGTTTGAATTTTATCCTGTTGGCCATAGGAAACCACTTTATAGTAAGTTGATATAAATCCTCTTCCCTTAACATGTAAATATTTCTGCATTCCTGAGGTTTGGGGGTATGGGTGCCTCAATGAAATCACAAAAGATCAATTACATATGTTATCTACTTCCCCAACTTATATTACAGTGATTTCCTATTGAAGATGCTGAAACTCCATCCAGTACAAGGTTTCCGAAATTTGAGGATAGTCAAAAGTAAACTTAACAACAGTACAGTGCCAGGGAAAGACAATTTTGGTTTAAAATAAAATTGTCCTGAAAAGAGGGGCAGGAAACAGCCACAAAAAAAGTTCTTAATTAGGTAATTTCCAATGCCTTATCCATGAAGTTCATCAGAACCCTGACTTTCTCATTATGAATAAAGGATGGCTGAGGGCAGGTCCAATCTGACCTGCTAAACCCATTTGGACCAGTAAAGCCTTCCCACTGTCCTGAGATAAAAAAAAGAAGTTTGGAGCCCAGGAAGCCAGGGACAAGTCAGAAGGCAGGGAGTACAAGCAAAGGAGACAATACCAAAAAAAATTGAGGATGTGGAGAGTTAATTGTTTCTTGGTGCTGGTAACAGGGCATGGAGACAGACTGAGAGATGAAAGTCTAAGGTTGAGCCAGACAAATTTGGTACCACACATTTCTTGAATCTAGAAAACCCATTGTTACTCCCTGCAAAGTTGGCAAATGCAGTCAAAGGAGAAAAAGTGCAATCCAAAGAGTACTGATTGGTTCAGGCACAGTGGCTCACACCTGCAATCCTAGAACTCTGGGAGGCCAAGGCAGGTAGATCAACTGAGCTCTTGAGTTCAAGACCAGCCTGAGCAAAAGTGAGATTCCCAACTGTAAACATAGCTGGGCATTATGGTGGTCACTTGTAGTTCCAGCTACCTGGGAGGGCTGAAGCAAGGGGATCACTTGAGCCCAAGAGTTTAAGGTTGTTGTGCGCTATGATGCTCCAGCACTCTACTGAGGGTAACAAAGTGAAACTCTGTCTCAAAAATAAATAAATAAATAAAAAAGAGTACTGATGCAAGTTGAATTCCTACATCTGAAAAGAATATTGGATTAGACTCTGATATGTGCCAAAATGCACGAAAATGTAAAATTGATTGTTATTATCAATTTGCTAAGTGGGAATAATCTTAATAAACATACCCGTAACACCAAGTTAATATATGGTTTGCCACTAATAACTAAACAATAAAACAAACAGGCTTCCACCATTGAAATCCATATGATGTGGAAGAAAGTCAACTGCACTCCCCTGCTTGAAAAGTGCTTGAAATAATTGAGAATTTTAAATTCTGGGGCTCAATTGTAATGGGATAATTTCTTCTCATATAACCATTCATTAAATCCTATGAGTTTCTTGAGAACTCTTCACTTCTTGGAATAATGTATAATTTAAATTATCAATTCTAAAATATATGTGTTGAAGCATTTTGATTTTAGTTTTCTTTTCTTCAGAACATAAATATTAACATTATAAATTATAAAGCTTACTGACCAGAGTGGCCTATAGAACTTCTCTAAACTCATAATGGAAATAGATGCTGAGATGTTACAATAGGTGACAAGGATGTTTAAATGAAAGATATATGGACCAAGGAAACAGCATAAGGAAAATTAAATGCGTTTGGTGAAAACTGAAGTTCCCTTAAGCAATGGTGCAAATTGTGATTCAAAAGAGTGAATGTATGTATAGTTTAAATTGCTAAAAATCTGAAGGATATGAAAGAGGAATCTTGAATGGCAAACTTAAACCTTGATAGACTGGATGGCATTTAATGATTCTTCTATTTTCACCTAAATCATCCAAATAAGAAATAATGCACTATACACATAATGAAATGGAATGAACAATGGTGAGATAATTAGTATGTCAATTCAGAAACTTAAAGAATTAAGTGATTTATGTATTTTTAGCAAAAATAAAAATTTATTTTTAATCACATATACAAAATTATTTCTCCCAAATTGTTATATAAAATGCTGTAAATTATTGCCTATTGCCTAACTCTAAAATGTGACATGTAACATGATACCACCATGTGGTATTAAGTAATTGCTATCTGCTTGTGTGGCTATAGCTATGCCTTCCTATTGTTCTTCTGATCCTTCCATGCAAGAATATTACTAGAAGTATATTAATGATAGAAATACTTTTTGGTAACAAAAAATAAAGTGATTACAATGCCTGGCAATGCCTGTTTATCAAGATAACTAAGGTATCTCATTATTACTTAATATGTCTGGTTAATGTCACAAGTCATTCGACATACTTTTATGTGAAAAAAATTGGTAACAATATGACACTATTGGAGAGATCCAGAACAGCAATGTCCCAGGGAACGCATGGTGATCTAAAAGTTCTATTATCTGTACTGCCTAGCATGATGGTCTTCAGACCCATGTGGCAAGTCAGTGTTTGACAAGTCACTAATGTGAATGAGGAACTGGTTTTTAACTTTTTCTAACCACTTTAGATTTATTTTTAAAGAGCTGCATAAAACTAATTGCCTTAACCCTTTGGAAAACACAGGTCTAGAATGTTTTTGTTTTGTTTTATTTTGTGAGACAGAGTCTTTGTCACCCTGAATAGCATGCTATAGCATTGTCATAGCTCACAGCAACCTCTTGGGCTCAAATGATCCTCTGGTCTCAGTTTGTCTATTTTTCAGTAGAGATGGGGTCTAGCTCTTACTCAGTGTAGTCTCAAACTCCTGAGCTCAAGCAATCTGCCCACCTCGGCCTCCCAGAGAGCTAGGATTATAGGCATGCACCACCACAACCAGCCTTAGAATTTAGACTAAATTATATTTTCTGTGATAATCTACACAGGTCCAAAATGTAGACTAAATTATATCTCCTGTGATTATATAAACTTTAAAAAATTAGTAAAAAGCTATGTTATATGTATATCATGAAATATGGTACCTCTTTTGCAAAGGCAGTCATGTAACTGTGGCTCATTATCGTGCATTGGTCTCTTTGGTATCTAAGTTCTTGAAATCCTTACATTTATTTTTGCAAGATTAAATGTCCATTTTTTATTTTTTTAGTGTCTCCATATTCTCCATTTTCTCTATATTTTTCTTCGCAATTGGGCTTCATTGCTGATATTGAATTTGAAGTTACTCACTGCTTTCCTAATTTCAAGAAAGTAGGTAAAGCCACTCCGTTATAGACTGAGGAACTGACTTATAAGATAGAAATTCTATTGGAGAAACAAAAATTCGTCTTGAAGATAGAATTTCTTCTAAGCCTAGGGGCTCAATTAGAATGCAAGGGATAGGATACTTCTTTTATTAATTTCTTGTTTTTGACTTTCTTTCTTTATTTTCTCCTAGGGCTCTTCTTCCTTTTTCTTTCGTCTTCATTTTCCTTTTCCTTTTATTATATCTTTTTTATTTTGTTTAAAGTCATATAATATGGTGAAAATATAAAATCACCTTTAAAATGGAAAATAAAAATAGTACAAGAAGAAATAAGATTGACATATTTCATTTTAGTCATAATTTCTATACATAAGTAATTATACTAGTTATAACTTACACCATACTGACTATAAATAATGTAAAAAATAACCCAGAAAACAGAAGTAAATGGGCAAAACACACAGAAATCTGTGGTAGTCAGTTCTAGAAATGTGCAAATCTGTAATCTGAACAACCTTGTATGAATTTTATTGAAGAAGAAAATCTAGAATTAAAACAGAAAAGTTATGTAGATTAAAAGATATGTGGACCAGTGAACAGGTCAGAAGTTCTTCCTTGTCATAATGACAAAGGTAGATTCATCACAAAGCAAATAGGTCTCCCAGTACATACTCCATGCTGGGCTGTGCTGTGGCACTAGAGATAGCAGTTCAAAGAACTATGTCCCTGTCTTCATTAGGTGAACATTCTCTGGGATGACTGTAAATATTTGGATGAAGCGAGACTTGTGAATCTCAAACTTATTTATTGGTCATTACCAAGATTCGTCATCCTATAGCTACCTGGCTCAATTGATGCTATATGAGTTTTTATTAATAAAACATAAGTCCTAATAATGGCTAGGTGAGTTATTTCAATTTTAAATTTTAGGATATTAGGTTTCAGCTTCTTTACTGTAGAGTCCTACACTGTGAGTTAAAAATGCTCTCTCATATGCTTCGTGGATAGTCACATAGTGGTTTGCACCCATCTGAAAGACACTCTTCCCAGTAAGTTAAATATAGCTAACAGAAGAATTGCACAGAGTTAGAGAACTTGAAAATCTCTGTGAGGTTTATGATTTTCTCTTGTTGAAAATGCCAAGTTTTGCTTGACTTCAATTCAAAACCACATACATTTTTCAAAATTTCACATGACTTTTCTCTCAAATGCCACTTGCCTAATACGCCAATACTTTTTTTTTTAATAGTATAAATGCCTAATAGCCTTCAAAACTTTGAGAATGTCTAAGTCAAGAATACTTTCCCATTTTCTAAGGGGCTCTTTTAGAGTTACTTTATAAAGACAATTATCTGCTCAGCCTGATTAAAGTAGCAGATATTTATAGGTTTTTCAAATTCACATGGGTTGTAAAATTTGAAAAAACAAATTACTTCCTTGCCTGGAATTCTTTCCTGGAATTTTATGCTAAATGATCCTTTTTACAGTTAATATTGTCAAAATAGAGGAAAACAACTAAAGAGGAGAACAGAATCCTCCAAGTGGGTCAAAGAATGTTGGAGGAAAGTAAAAGAACACATAATCCAGCACTGGTGAAGCCTTTCTTGATTTGGTAAATTTTAAGACTGATACCTGGAAGCTTGCCTGAGATTTCAGGGTTGCCAATAAACATTCTATAAAATAATAGGTACTACATTTCATTCCGGCAGAAAACTTTTTTTTTTTTTAATCTATACTAAAGTCAGAGCAAGCTCAAGGTCACTGGTAGACTTAGGCTTCCTGCAGAATTGTATTTTTCCATAGGCTTAGGAAAGAGAACAGATTTTAAATACAATATGCAAAAGAAAGCTTCATTTTTACACTCCCAAGTATCTCTTTGCACTTAAGAGGGCTTATCTGCAAAGTGCAATGTTTCATTTCAATGGAATATTTGACACATAAGCTCAATCAGTCTCCCACTCACATTTTACTTTAATTATGATGCTTACAATGTACCATCATTTCCTTTATTTATAAATAGCCTTCTTAAAGCAAATCAGAGTCTGACAAGGTTTAGATTGCAGTGCGTTTTTAGCATTAATGGTGACATCAAACACGTATGCATTATGCCCTGTTAACCCTTCAGTCACCAATTCTAGCCCTAGTGGCTGTGCAGAACCAACTTTTCCTGAGGTTCTAACTCAAACTTAGGCTGAGAATTCTAAAGGGAGCCCCCTTTGAGTTTAAGCTCTTGGGTCCACATTGTGTTTCTGTCACAGGAGTGATGGTAAGAGGGACTAATTAAAAGCCCAATGAATGTGCCAGGGTTAAAATCACAGGCTCTGCTCATTAACAGTCGTTTACCTAAGGATATTTCCAAAGAATTCTTTCAAGGTCTGTGAAGAACAAAACCTTAAGGGGGAGGGAGGAAGCTGAGAGAACCATTTATAATAATTTTATATTAGAAGTGTAATTTTGTTTTCATTCACTGGTGCTGTCAATAGGAGAATCCAATTTCGTGAGTACAAGTTCAAATATTGGTTTTTTCTTTTCTTTCTTTCTTTTTTTTTTTTTTTGGTCTGTGCTGCATGCGTGTACATGTGCATGCATGAGTGTGTGTTTTAAAGGGTGGGGGAGATCCTCCCTAAATCTAAAGAGTAGAAAAAGAAATAGGGGGAAGAAAATCAGAACCATTTTGTTAATTGTCTTTTTCCTGCTGTTTCCATGGTAATTCTGGCTGCCAGACTTCTCTGCAGAGTGACAGTCCCACAATTCACACACTACACCCTTTCAAGCACAATGAATGGCCGTGAAAGAGGCTGAACAGGCACCATTCAGGAAACATGTGATATCTACTCAATGCACTACCTTTCATCCACATTTTCCAAATTGCAGTTAATTTAATTCTAAACAAATGGCTAAGGGGTACAAATGAGGATTAGAAGGAAAAGAACATCTTGAGCTCTAATGGGGATGGTTTGTGCAAAGAACAATACAGCACTTTCTTCTGTTGCCAAGAAGGCTGGATGTAAAGATGCACTCTCCCTACTCATCCCAGGCCTTCGTTTAGACTCTATATCAACAGTGAGAGCCATGCCGGAAAATTTCTTGGCAAAACAGAGTTTATGTAGGGTTTGGCTTCCCATTCGGAAACACATTTGATACAGTATGAAGTTATTTCATTTATGATGAAATAAGATATCAGACGTTTTTACTGACACATAGGAGCACACCACTCTTCATAAGGTTATGTTTTCCTTCTGTAACAGCCTTCAAAGTTCAGGCGAAGAAAACCAGTGAATTAATTATAAACATTCCCACCACAATATGCAGGATAAGAAGTTACCTTCATGCAGTTTAAAGTTGCAATGTGCTTTCTGCGTTGTCAGTAGACTAGGCCATAGTTATTTAAAGAACAAAAACAGAAGAAAAAGGGCCCCACAAATGATTTCCCATTATTTGGTTGAAAGAATAATAATGACCATCTGTCAGGTTCATGTAATTTTTTAGATAAATGTTTCTGAAAACTCAGAAAATATCATCTTAGACACAGCAGATATAAATTGACATTTCTACTTTTTAAATTTAGGTTTTTTAAAATTCCATTTTATGTGTTACAGTATCATGAGGTTAGAGACACACTAATCAGACACCAACCTTAATATTTCACATGTAATATAGCGAGTTTATAGTAAATATACCTGTATTCCCTTTGTTATATTTAACATTGTAAGTGACCATTCTTATTTACATATATTGATCCAGAAAAATAATTCAAATAAATTTGCTAATAGTTTTCATTACATTATTTGTTCTGTTGGAAACATGAGCATGCCTATAAACTTACTTTCATCAGTGAATTTCACTATGATGATTGTATAAAATACTTTTAATCCAAGTGAGTTATTTGAAAGGTCACACATTGGTCTACAGTGTCTGTATGATTTTTGACCCTACTACAGTAATTTCAGAAGAACACATGCTTTTTTCAGCTCTGATTTGTAAGCTGTCGAATAATTTATAAAGAAATGAAATTTATAATGACTTTGGTTTCTGCATGGATTAATTCTATCACTTAAGCATGAATTGCCCCCAAATCTTTTCAGCAATTTAAATGACTCCAGGATTATAGTATAACAAAGGTCTTCAAATTCTTTCTTCTTTATTCATTTCTTCTACTTCTTTTTTCTAATGTTTAGGATCCATAGGGTTGACAACCTCCAGTAGCCGAAATGCACAGGGCCAAAGGTCATTTTCCTCATGTACTGGAGCTGGTAACAGATGTTTTCTTTGTGAAAAAGCATTGTTTGATGCAGAGATTCAGGTGGGGAGCCCCTACTATTATTTCTGGAAGTTTTGATCTGCTAGATGAAATCTTGATGGCTTTCTTGTGAAGAGGGGTAGAAATGGATACTTTTAGTGACTTCCATGGAGCCTGATATTATCACTTCAAGGCGGGAACTCAAAAACATCCAGTGCTGGGTGGAGGCAAAGGGCATTTCACTGTCAGAGGGCTGGAGACTGACTGGCCTCCGTTTATGGCTCCCACCAAGCCCTAGGCTTTGTGTACTTGTTTTTAAGCCTCCATTGCCATGGCACTAAAACATAACTTAGGGATTTCAGCTGCTGAGATAAGTATGGAAACCCTGTGTTCAATCACTGCTAAGGTTACCCTTGTCTATAATTGCATGTCTTGCAGGAGAGGGTGTGGAATAGAGATTGCCCTATGAATATTTTTTAAATCCATGTAATATAAGCAATGCTATTTCTTTGTAATGTTTCTCAATAGAAAAAAAAGAAGTCTATATCAAGTACTTAGAAGTAGTCTAGAGAGCAAGAAGCAAAAGTAAAAGATAGTGACTAAAAAGAAAGTATTAAAATACCTGATGAAAGCTTGCTCTCAACAGCTAGTTTGAGAAGATAGTGCCTTGATAATGGTGCTAAAAATGTTCAGCTTGTCTATCTCTATGCCTTAGTATCACCTCTCAGGGCCCTTTCTCCATTAGGAAAAGAAAATTGGACTGAATTTCAAATTTTAAAAAATCAGTAATGACATCATTCTGAACAAAAAGCAAGGAACAGAATGATAAAGACACACCAGGAACAATCCCATGGCAGATTGGTCACACCCCATTATGATATTCCGTAGTTTATTTTCTCCCAAAGAACAAGTCATCAAATTCATTTACAAAAGAGTCTACTGTCTAGGAATTCCTAGAGAACCATGAATAGGTGTAAGAAACTGAGGAAACTCTTGAAACAGTATGCTACAGTTGATAAGTACTTGTGTAAGTGCATTTTTCTAAGGAGATGGTCGTAATGTTACCCACATGTCAAAAGGTGACATTACTCAAGAATTTGAGCGTGACTGGTTGCAGAATATGAAGAACATAGTGCTAAAATCACTGCTTGGGATTTCTTTAGTTTCCATCTCCCAGAGGGATGGAAAATTCCATCACCATAAAAATTAACAAATTTTCACACTGTCCCGTAAGTTCCTTAACAACAAAAACACATGGTGCTTGTCTTATGTGTGTTTGTTGGAAGGGAGTGTCCTTGAACCTCTTTCTCACACTTGGTCCAAATCAAGAGAAAAATCAGTAAACTCAGAAGCTTTCTGTAAGTTTATAATTCACAAGTGATTTCAATGTTTTGCATTACCAACACCGCTGAGATCATATGAAAATGACAGTGAGAGTGAAGGATTGACATTTTATCTTTTTATTTTTACTTTGGGGCACACATAGGAATCTTTGATTTTACAAATTTAACTATTCTCAGAAATGGATCTTCTGGCCTGCTTAAATCTTATTTTGAGGCTAATAAAGAACAGCTGAAAATCTTCATCTTCAGAAAAGATTGAGCAAAAATAGGAATGAATCACATAACATTGTCATTATGGGCATATTAACTCCCTGTAACGGGGAATTATGGCTCCCTTGGACCACCTCAACAGCTCCAGCAAACTCTGACCTAACAACAGATGTTTAACTGTGAATTTAACTTGACATCTTTAAAGACAATATTTAATTGTTTCCCTTCATTCAGGCAACAAATAGCTCTTTTAGGAAAAGTCAATGTTATTCACATCCTTTCTATCAACAAAGTGCTATTATTCTTATTTTGTTTCAGCAGAAGATATAATTAATATAAGACTTGGTAGCCATGTACCTATTTTAAAACAATTAGGAGTGTAACAACTATTAAGAACTTTTTATCTCATCTGGGCGTTCAATTATTCCAATGATACCATCAACAAGGACATGGAGAATCAAACTTTAAGTTGGGCCTTTTGCTGACAATATGGTTTTCAGCACCTCTATATAACATGAAGAGTCTTTAAAATGACCATTTCAAATTAATGTCTATAATATTTCTTCTTGTATATGAATGTTCTACTAGTCAACTCTTGCTTATTTAGGTTTTTTATCTTCTGTGTATTTTTGTCCATCTTTTCAGCTACTCAAACATTCAGCCATTTTAAAAAAATAAAATGGAATGGAAAAAAATCTGTTGAATTTTCTATATTGCTCTAAGTACTGATGAAGAACCAATTTGAAAAGTAGTCTAACACAAAAATTTTCCTTTAATCAATTCTCTATTAGTAAATAGTCTTATTCCTTTTAAGAGACATGTGAGTGTGGGTTTGACATTCCCCAAGCATGATTCTAAGGGCTTTATTAATCCCCAGAACCACCCTAGAGAGGGATGCTGCGATTACCCACAGTTTACAGATTAGTAGGAAATGATGCACAAATTTTAAGTAACATTCAAGGTCACTAAGCTCATAAATCGCACTGCTAGGATTTGAAATCAGGAAGTGAAGTTTAAAAGTTCTGAGTTTTTAAACCTGAACATTTTGTTTACCTCCTATTTAACCCTATGATTTCTTTCTGTTTTAAGATTTGCTATTAACTGGATATTTCTTCCAGTTTTCTTATATTTGCATTTGCTCCTGTGCCTTTTTCAACATTTCTTTGTTCTTGCTTAGGATGTATCTGCTATAAATAGTATGATGCTGGATTTTAAAAAATAAATCTAATAACTTATGCATTTTAAATGGCAAATTTAGTAATTAACAGTTGTGGTGATTATTAATGTCTTTAGATTTTTCTTTATTATCGTAAGATGATTTTAGCTTAATTACTTAGCTTTGTTTCCTTTGCTATGGCTTGATTTATTCTTGCTTTGCTATTTCTGGAACTCTGCTTGCTTTTAAGTTCCATCAAAAACCTAAAAATTGAGACATTGTGATTTTTTAATTGTTGTATGTGAATAATACAGGGTCCAGCAGAAATAATGCCCCTTTTTAAGTAGTAAAATTATATGAATAAATATAAAGCATCGAAATTGGTGGAGAAACATGAAAAGACAAAAACCCTACCATTTGAATCCATGTAAGTATATGGTCTTCTGGCATTGCAAATACCTCTGTAGAATTTTCTTTCTGTAAGTTTTTAGGAAAAGGGGGGCATTATTTGTGCTGGACCCTGTATTTATCTAGATTTAATTATAATTACCACTTGCTTTATTCTTTCTTTCTCCTTATATCTAACACCTGCTTTTTGAGTTACTTCTTTTGGAAATACAATATTCAGAATGTCTGTTTATGTTGGTCTGTTGATAAACACTCTCAATTTTACCATTGCATTTATGTTCTCATTTTCATTGTTCTTGTTGGGAAGTGTTTTGTCAGTATGGTTGTTGTTCCTCTTTTCCTTTTACACTTTTATATGATGGTTTCTTATTTTGGGATTCTACAGTCCCATAGGAAAGTGTTTGGGTATATAGTTCTTTTATTGATGCTCCTCAATATAGGATTGAGCATTCTTTACCTGTGACTCCTTTTGGTTCCAGGAAATTCTCAGATATTTTGATTTTGGACATTGTCTCTCCTCCATACTATCCATCTGTTCTGACAGATGTGCACTAAACCATATCATTCTTCCCTTGATATTTCTTAATCTGTCTGCCATCTCCTTGATCACTTATGCTGTATTCTAGACATTATCTTTAGGTATACCATTGGTTCACTAATTTTCTACCAGTAGAGATAGTCTACTATCTATTCTGTTGTTACTCAATTACCAATGTGTACATTTCAACTATTTTATTATTTCTAGAAATTGTATTTCATTCTTTCTCTTACCTAAGTGATCATTTTTAGTAGTTGCCAAACCCATGGTATCTCTCTTTTTAAAATATCAGCTTCTTAAAAAAATATTTTCTACATAGTTATTTCTATTCTCTATCTAATATTTCCAATAAGTGGAGTATCTAGAGGTCTAAATCTGCTGTTTGTCATTTATACCACCTGTCACTCACAGTATAATAGTTCTTTTCCTGGTGTGAGGAGAATTTTTGTGAGCTTACATTTAGTTAATCATCACCCATGAAACTTAGATGTAATACATTTGGAGATTCTTTTCAACAAACAGCATTGGTGTTTGCTTTATCTAGATGTTAGGAAGTGCTACTGAGCTGGGACCACATTAACTTTCTAAAAAGCTCCTAACGCAATCTCTTTATATCAAATTTAGAATAGGTAGTTGCCCCAAGAGAAAGCCAACTTCCTTGTTTAATGCTGATTACTTCCCACTATTTATAGTTTCTATCTTTTATCTTTTATTCACATTTTTTATCAAGTGGGAGCCATACTGCCATCCACTTTGTCTAAGATTTTGTTTAATTGTGCATAAATTGTGAATATTATTAGACTTTATTTCCTGATCTATAAAAATAAAAACAATTTGCTTTAAAGAACATGTTATGCTCATGGATCAGTAGAGTCAACATTGTTAAAACATCCATACTATCCAAAGCAATTTACAGAGTAAATGCAATTCCCATCAAAATACCAATTACAGGTCTAGAAAAAGATAATTCTGTGCTTCATTTTGAACCAGGAAGGAACCCAAATATCTGAAATGGCCAAAGCAATTTTAAGCAAAAAGAACAAATCTGGAGGCATCACGTTACCAGACTTCAAACTATCCTACCAAATCAGCATGTTATTGGCACAAAAATAGAGGCCTACACCAAAGTAACCAAGCAACATACCATCCACATACAGCCAACTGATCTTTGACAAAGCATATAACAATGTACACTGGAGAAAAGTAATCAATACATGATGCTGGAAATTTTGGATAGCCACAGGCAGAATAATGAAACAGAATCTATAACTCTCACACCACTCACAAAAATTAAATCAAGATGGATAAAAGACTTAAATGTAAGGTATGAAATCATAAGAGTTATAGAAGAAAATGTAGGAAAAACTCATCTAGACACATTTCAAACTGTGAAAGTTTTGAAATAGACTGTGTTATGGTCCATTATTTCACTTCTAAGAAACACAGTCAACAGCAACCTTTCTGATTGACCTGTGCAAGTGTCAACTTTCTTGGTTTATCAGTGTTGTGGGGAGGGCTTCCTTTGTTTCCTTTCATGCAGATTTTACATTTCTTTACTTTTGTGTATCTTACATATCAGCTTTGGCAAAGAATTTATGACTAATATCTCAATGGCAATAAAAGCAACAACAAAGATAAATAAATGAGACTTGATTAAATTAAAACTCTTATGCACCATTAAGGAAATAATTAACAGAGCAAATAAACAACCTACAGAATGGAATAAAATATTCTTAGCTATGTATTTGATGAAGGGCTAATGACCAGAATCTACAAAGAACTCAAGCAAATTAGCAGGAAAAAAAAACAAACAACCCTATTAAAAAGTGGGCAAAAGGTGTGAACAGAAGCTGTTCAAAAGAAGATAAATGGCCAATAAACATATGAAAAAATTCTTAGTGTCACTAATCATCAGGAAAATTCAAATTAAATCCACAGTTAGATATCACCTTACCCTTGTAAAAATATATTTTATTGAAAATCCCAAAACAACAGATGTGGGTGTGTATGCAGAGAGAAAGAAATGTTTATACACTGTTGATGGGACTGAAAATTAGTACAATCTCTACAGAAAACAATATGGAGATTTCTCAAAGAACTAAAAATAGACCTACCATTTGATTCAGCAATCCCACTACCCGGTATTTATCCAAAGAAAAAAGAGTTATTTTATCAAAAATTACCTGCCCTCAAATGTTATTGTAGCATCATTCACAATTGCAAAGATGTAGAATGAACCCAAGTGCCAGTGGATTATCAAAATTTGGTACATGTGCTATATTAGCCATAATAAATGATGAAGGAATGCCTGTTGCAATAATTTGGTTGGAACTGGAGTCCATTATCCTAAGAAAGTGACGAAAGAATGGAGAACAAATACTACACGTACTCACTATTAAATTGGAACTAACCAATGAGCACACATGCACAAAGTGGAACAATGGAAATTAAGCAAGGGGGCGGGGGAGGAGGAGGGAATGGGTGAAAGCCTCCCTAACAGGTATAGTGGATGATGGACATGCTGATAGCCATGATGCAAGGATTACAAAAGGGATCCACAGAACCAGAAATATTTGTCCCCTCATAATAAAAAGCTAAGAATACTGATATCTGAAAAGCTAGAGATTTTCTTAAAAATATGATTTTTTCTTTCTTAAATTTAGATAAAATTTTCATCAACACTGTGAAAAAAATGCATTGAGCACCTATTAAATGCAGGGCATTGCCCTAGATTCACACGAAAACCTTTGAACAACATATAACTATAAGGTTATATATTTTAGAAGAACGATTTATTATCACACACTTTTTCCAAATTAATTCACAAGATTATCCAGTTGCTTTATGTAAGAAGAAATTGATATTAAGCAAAAATAAGAATATGTAAATAATAATAATTACAGTAATTAGTTCTTTTTCTAGACAATTATTGAAGGCTTTTACTGAGAGTAATTAATCTACTCACTGCTAAGATACGTCTAGATATAATTTTCTTTGTATTCATTCTGTTTTAGTGGTTAAGTTCTTGAACTTGTGGATTCTTGTTTCTATTTTGCAAAATTTGTTACAATTATTTTTTTCAAATATGTTTTCCTGTCTCACTCTCTTTCCTTTTTTTCTTTTCTTTTCTTTTTCTGAGACAGAGTCTCATTTTGTTGCCCTCAGTAGAGTGTCATGGCATCACATATCACAGCAACCTCCAACACTTAGGCTCAAGTGATTCTCTTGCCTCAGCCTCCCCAGTAGCTGGGACTACAGGTACCCACCACAAAGCCTGGTTATTTTTAGAGATGAGTTCTCACTCTTGCCTGAGGCTTGTGAGCTCGGGCAATCCACCAACGTTTGTCTCCTAAAGTGCTTTTTTTTTTCTTTAACTCCACTAAAGCATATGCTTAATCTTTCTCTGTGTCACATGTTTCTCTTACTCCTTTTCTAAAATTTTTCTGCCTTTTAGGCTTTCTGAATCTCAGTCTGGCTATTTTTTTTTAATCTATCTTCAACTTCACTAATGTGTTTCTTAACTGTATACAATTATTTATTACACATATATATGGGGTTATTAGGTTCAGTTATTGCATTTTTAAACTCCTAATGTTCATTTGATTCTTTTTTATACTTTCTAGTTTTCTACATCCCTCATCTTAGCATCTAATTTCTTCAATATATTAATCATATTATTTTAAAATCCCTGTGTAATAAATGCTAACATACAAATTTCCTGTGGGTCTGTTTTAGGTTTGTTTCTATTATCTATTTGTCCCCTTAGTTTTCAATTGTGTGAAGTCATTGGAAATTGTATTAAATTCTAGACATTGTATATTTAAAAAAAAAAACTATCACTTGCAGGTCTCAATAATACTGTCTTACTGCATAGAGGATTTACTGTTACTTCTGGCAAGCAATTAGGGTCAGGACTAACTTCATGCTAGTCAGAACAGATCCATAACAGAGCTTTGGAATTTTTAAGAGCTGATCTGTTTCTGACTCACCTCAATGGTTTGCACAGAGTCCTTTGGTGGAGGTCCCAGCTGATGGCCTGAGGTGTAAAATGTATCCTTCTCCTTCATGAGTTCTGAACTCCATTTTTTGTCCTCATAGCTCCACAGGGTTCTGAAAGCTCTGTCAGTTTCTCAGGCTTTCAGCAGCACCATAAAAAAATCAAAACCAGCTTATGGGGAAAAGGAACACAGAATGTAGGGCTTACATCTCTCAAATGAACTCCTAAATGTTGCTGCAACCCACCAAGTGTTCACGTAGGACCTTTCTGATACTTATACACACACACACATTCTATTCTGCATCTTGGCCTATGTTCTTAATTATTATACTTAATTTAATGCCTGGCAGTGCCTGGCATGGGATAGACAATCAATCCATTGTCCAGGGAATTTATGATAGAGAAGTTTTTAAAATATATTTCTTTTTCTCTCTTTATAATGCATTAGTTGTCTTTTCTGTGTTAGTGCCTTACATTTATTACCACACTAGTTAGTAAAATCTTGATGAAACAACATTTTACAAATGAGGAAAATGAATACATAGATGTTAGGCAACTTGTCAAAATTGTAGAGCTGAGATTAAAACTCACAAACAATGATTATATTATTGTCTTCTTATACTAATGCTCTCTATTTTTCCTCTTTTTCCTTTTTTTTTAAACCTCTTTCCATCTCTCTCAGTCTCTGTCCTGCCTTCTCTCTCCTTTCTTTTTTCTTTTCTTTCTTTGTATCATCTAAGGAAAGGATACGATCTGAGGGCATTTTCAGCCTAGATTCCAACGGGCCAGAGGACCATATGGCTGAGGGCATCACCATGATGACACTGACAACTGCAGAATTAGGGTACAGGGAGGCTAAATGTGCCACACATGTCAACAAGTGTTGCACCTCATCTGTAAAAGCAACAACAAGGTCCCTGAGCGACAGACACATCCATTCTTCTCCCTTATCTCCAACTCTCCCAATTTGCTACAAATCTCTCTACTCTTCACCATCCTTCCTTCCCATATCATAGCTTAGTTTCCAACATCTGTTGTCTGGAACTACATCAGCCTCCTATATGTATTCCTTGTTGCAGTTTTGCCAAGCTGAAATCTGCTCTTCAAACTGGGGTCAAACTGATCTCTCTAAAGGCAGGTCACCCTTAGTAGGGAACTGAAAGCATTTCACAGTCTAGCCCCTTTTTACTAGTTAGCCTCTCAGCACATTCTTAATAGCTCTTTAACAAGTTGTATCCTCTTTTTTATTTTATTTTTTACATACTATTTCTTCTCTTTAGAACTGGAATGTCTTTACCTCTTCCTGTTTTATCTGGAGTAAATCCTTCCATTTTTAATATTGACTTAGTCATGACCTTGTCAAAGAAGACTTTTCTAATAACCAAAGGCAGGATGGGCTATTCTTCCTACTTGCTGCCACAGTGCTCTGTGCAGTACATAGCACCAGCTCAACAATCATGCTGTGATATCATTTCCTAGTTACATCACTTGTGTCCTATTCACCGCTATGCCTCGCAATTAGCATGATGTAAAGGTGGCCCTCATTAAATGTTTACTTAATAAATTACTCAACAAATAAATGACAAGGAAATAAAGGTGCAGCCAAATGTATATAGTGTCACCCAATTCATATGCAAAAATAACTCCTAAAAAACACATACATGAACATACACATAACTACAAAAAAGTACTTAGACGAGGGCGGTGCCTGTGGCTCAAAGGAGTAGGGTGCCAGCCCCATATGCCAGAGGTGGTGGGTTCAAACCCAGCCCTGGCCAAAAGCTGCAAAAAAAAAAGACGATGATACAGCACACTACTTACTAATAAAAGTGCACTTCTAAGTCACCTATATGATTCAATCAAATGATCATGTAAATTAGATCATAAGTCCTGTTCCCAATTGCATCAGATCTGGATAAAAGCACTTAGAATTTCACATGCTTTTGCATCCCACTTTCTGGAGTGACATCATGCTACTGAGATAGAAGCTTTTATTGGATTTCATGAATTACACTCTACAATTATGTATTAAATTGTTATCCTGTTGTTAGCATTTGGCTGGGTGCTGTGGTGGAGCAGAGTGATTTTACAACTATTTTTGAATTGCTTGCAAACTTTTGGAGAGAAAAAATATTAATAGATAAGATTCAGGATTTTTTTCCTACCTGGAGCAGCATCTAGTTTTATGTAAAATATTCAGAGATCGGGTCTTATATATTTTTAATGCCTCTCTCTTTGCACTTCTTTCCCCTAAAGCAATCTCTTCAGCTGTACTATATTTATTTTTGAGGCGTAGGAGCCTACACTGGAAAAAAAGAAAAAAATCTGAAAGGCCTTCAAGAGATAATCAGCCATTGTTTACCTGAATGCCTCCTTCAGCGTTACCACCAAGTAATCACACTTTCCAGACTTGGACACCTGCAGTAACGGCAACTCCGTTCTTCCTAAGAATTCCCCACTTTGTGCCGTCTACTTGTGGTTTCCGTTCACAATGTCAAGAACAAGTCCAATCCTTCTTCCCCAGGGAATATCTAGAGATAGCTATTTAGTTACCTCCAAATATGCTTCTTTTACTGCTATTTAAAAATCCCTAATCTGGAGAAAGATTTGCCAATTTGTGAGGTTGGCTTTTTGGAACCACGTACAAGTGTATATATCAATCACAATAAAATTTTTCTTCTTAGACAGCTTGTTTTTCTCACTTATGTAAATATTTCATGGGTCCCCAGTCATAATATACCTGTATATAATGTTATATACACTATATATTGTGTATATGAATGTTTGTAATGAAGTTGTGTCAAGTACATTTGGAAATAGTACTGTTTTAGTCCATTAACTTGTTAACAAGGCAAAATGCTACTTTTTATGTTACAATGCGTCATTTGTTGAAAAGGCTGAAAGAAGTGAGTCAATTGGGAAAGTTTATCACACTGCCTTTCAGTGAAAGTTGGTATTTTTCCCCATTATTGTGATTCAAAATAAATATAATGCTTCTCCTAAAATCCAGGGGAAAAAGTTCAAAAGCTCAACAACTGGAGATAATTGAGTCCTTGGCAGGGACAGAGTGACACCATGTGGAATAAAACAGAACAGAGCTGCCCCACAAGGCTGACTGCAGGCTCTCCCCAGAAGAGCACATTCAGTCAGTGACAAGGGAAAAACAAGCTCACTTTGCAAGTAACTCACCTAATTTTTTCTAAATTCACCTTAGAATTACTCATGGGAAATATGAGCCCACAGAACATGAAGTTAAGACTGTAATAGGTAACATTTTATAATAAATATTTTATATTATATTCTAAATAGAAAATAAGCTTGTTTCTTGTTACCTATATATATATCTCTGTTTCTAAACCACTTTGAGATAACATCTAACTCCAGTAAGAGTAGCTCACCTCACAAAATCCCAAAACTGCAGATGTTGGCATGGATGTGGAGAAAAGGGAACACTTCTGCACTGCTGGTGGGAATGCAAGGGAATGCAAGGTAATACATTCCTTTGCAAAGAACTTTGGAGAACACTCAGGGATCTAAATTAGACCTGCCATTTGATCCTGCAATTCCTCTACTAGGCGTATATCCAAAAGACCAAAAATCACTTGGCAACAAAGATATTTGTACCAGATTGTTCATTGCTGCTCAATTCATAATTGTCAAGTCATGGAATAAGCCCAGGTGCCCATGAATGGATTAACAAATTATGGTATATGTATACCATGGAATACTATGCAGCATTAAAAAAAGATGGAGACTTTACCTCTTTTATGTTTACATGGATGGAGCTGGAAAATATTCTTCTTAGTAAATTATCTCAGGAATGAAAAAATATATATCCAATGTACTCAATACTACTATGAAACCAATTTATAATCACTCACACTTTCATATGAGAGAGGAATCACAACTATAGCCAAGGATGAAGGATGGAAGGGGTGGAGGATGGGAAGGGAGGGGGTAGTTTGATAGAGGGAGGGTTAATGGTGGAACCACACCTATGGAGCATATTGCAAGGGTACAAGTCAAATCTATCAAGTATAGAACACAAATGTCTTAACACTGTGATTAAGTAAATGAGGTGAAGGCTATGTTAATTAGTAGGATATAAGCACTCCAATTTGTATAAATAACCAACACATTGAATCCCACAGAGGCATAAATGTATTCGTGATCTATGTACAAATGACTTAACAAAAAAAAAAAAAAAAAAAAAGAAAGAAAAGGAAAAGGAAATGAGCTGCAGAGTTACCTGGGTCAGGGAATTCAGTTCTGCTTCCCAAGCCTCAGTTTCCCCATTTTAGAAGGTCTGATGCAGGACCCAAGACAAGGTTCTGTCTGGTGCACACAGTTGATTAAAGCAGGCCATAAAAAAGATGCTTAACAAATATTGAATGAATGGATAATGCTGTGATACTTATTTGTTTTTTCCTTGTATGTACCATTTCCCAAAGAAGAAACTTTGGGGCATTTTTTTCTTCCCTTTTTCCTCTCTCTTATTTCTGTCCTTCCTTCCTGCTTTCTTTTATGAGTCTCTAAAAGAAAAAGTACAAGTCAATGGCAATTCAAATGTCATTGTTTTGATTTAATTCTTTTAAAAGAGTGTTTGGAAGGGGGTCTCTGAGCACCATGATGAGCCACTGCAACAGACAGCAAGGCTAGCAGATATATACCAATAAGGTTTACACAATTATAGATTGTCATAGTAGAACTGGTAGAAGGAATAAGACACATTAGACTTGGAACAATGTAAAGATATATTTAGTATGTTAGATTTTTAAAAAGATTTCAGGTCTTTAAGGGGGGGCTGGATTTATTCTGTGATCAATAGTTGTATTTATGAGAAAGGACACATTTTAGCAAAATACAGAAAATGAATATCACACATAAAAAAGACCCACGAATTTAAATTGTCTGCCTCATCGAATGCCAATTATAATTAATTGGTAGTAGCTGCTTTGAACGCTATGTCTCTAAGGATTCTGAGGTTGTGTTCTGTCTCAGTCTGTAGTTCTATCTTTGAGGAAGAAGGTTCACCTTGTGCACAAAGGTGAAAAAGTTGTAGCATATAAAACAGGTATGACTTAATAGAAGTGGCCTTCAGTGGAAAACAAAGAACCAGAATGGCTCCAGTTTTTGGCTTTGCCACATACAAGTGTAGCTACGTTGCATATATTTTCCAAGCTTTATTTCTTAAGCACAGTGCAATAATCTTTATGTTGTGGTCATGGACCTTAATGGGATGAAATAACGTATATAAAGCAACTAATACAAAAGGGCTAATAATTATCACACAATGTACTAATAAATGATAACTATCACTGCTCTCATTCTTTTTTTTTTTTTTTTTTTTTTGCTAATTGGGATCACACACTGAAGATAAGATTTCCAAAAGCAAACTTTTTACTTTATTTTCTAATGAAAATGATCTTCCTAAATGTTCATGGTTCTTGATAAGGGTAAAGATTGTTAAGAAATAAAGATGAAGTGGTCTGAAAAAGAGAAATGGAAACAGGACATTAGAATATTAGAGATGCCATCAGAACAAAGTTTTAAGAGAATTGTCAATGCTATAAAATACTGAAGAGGAGCAGGAAGGAAAACACCTAAAGTGATGCAGATTTGATAACTCCAAATACGTTGATAATCTCAAAAAAAGAAATGTCAACAGCAAGAGTTCAGAAAGTAGAATTTGGTTCACTGATGACATAAAGAATAAGGAAACATGATATGACAAAATATTATTAAATGACTTTTCCCTTAGTTTCCTATCAGAGGATTTTCTGTTGCATGGGTATTCAAGGACCACATCCATTCTTCCAATGTTTGGAAAAATAGAAAAGAGGCTAAGTGATATATGTACATAGCTATGCATCTTACCTGCTCTGAATCTGGGAAACACATTTTCTTTAAAAATAAAAAATACAATTATCGATGCACAGATATTTGATGTCTGTTTTCTCCTAACCACTATTGGGGCTATTTATGTGAGATGAGCTCAGGAGAAACTATTTTTAGTAAATCTTATCTACTTTCACACAGTTGTGTAATGCTGAATCAATGTGTTTTGGGGACCCAGTGACAGGCACCAGTGATATAAATGTGGGAGGGGAATAACAGAATGCAAAAGGCAGAGTACTTATCATATGGGCATAACACCCCCTAGAAGTTAGCACAAGAAAAGCATCAAAGAGAGAAGTACCATAAGCACACTGGTACCCGGCTCCTCCACGCCATGGTTTTTCTTTATTTTTCTAATTTATTTTTAAATATTTTTCCCAATTTTTAATTTATTATAGTAGAAAGAGAGAAATAGAGAATATTTTCCAGGATGAAAGTGCTGATTGAGTAAATATTTTGCCTAATAATTTTTACCAGTACTTTTTCTTTTTTGACCTAATACTTTATTATCTAGGAGATTTACTTGCATCTTTGTAAGAGATTTTAGATAATTTCTTGATATCACTGTGTGTGGTGAGGACATCCTTATAAAACAGAAAGGCACGGTGAGAGAAATAGTAGAATGGTTTGTAAGTGATTTATTCTATTCCTAGAATATTAAGAATTATAGTTGTTTAATTTGCTGAATGTCATGTGCCAGGCCTACTCAACATCACACATACAGTGCACCTAGAAAATTAATTGTCTACTGAATACTTATAAAATTATTCTGAGACAGATAACAGATAAGGAAATTGAAATCTAGTAATACAGACTAACTTTCCCATGTTTAAATGCTAACGGTGGTGCTTAGATTCAAAGCCACTGCTGATTGGTTTTAAAAATACAACTATTGACTACTATAATATATATATATACAGTGTTTCAGACATGTTATTACTCATGAGCAGATGGAATTTAGCAGAAAGTAGGACTTTTTTTAATCTTCAGATTAAATGGTAGAATGGTGACCTCCCATCACATTGTCTAGTTCCTTCCTTACATCTGTATGTATGCTAGTTTATTTTAAAATTAAACCTCTGGCTCGGTGCCGATAGCACAGTGGTTACAGCACCAGCCGCATGCACAGAGGGTGTTGGGTTCAAACCTGGCTGGGACCAGCTAAGCAACAATGACAACCGCAACAAAAAATTAGCTGGACTTTTGGCAGGCTCCTGTAGTCCCAGCTACTTGGGAGGCTGAGGTGAGAGAATAGCTTGAACCCAAGAGTTTGAAGTTGCTGTGAGCTGTGACGCTAAAGCACTCTACCCAGGGCAACAGCTTGAGACTCTGTCTCAAATAAATAAATAAATAAAATTACCTTCTTAAATATGAAATTTAGTACAGATCTGGGGTGTACATATTCCCAAAATCTTTTATTATGTTTACTGTTAAGAGACTGTTATGATGATGCGATAAATATAAATATTTAAAGAATTAAAAATTTAAATTTACCACATGCTTTCCCAGGGTATAAAGAAAATACATTAGGTGACTAACTCAGCACGAGCTATGTAACGGGTGATGCTACCCAGTGTGAAAGCGAGGATCTGTGTTCTAGAAGTACAGTCACATCAGGAGATAACGGGGGCAATAGGGGGAAAGCAGAATTGCAAGCATTATTCTTTCTTTCTCCCTCCATCAGGGGTGTTCTCTGACAAGGTTTATATATCTCTTCTTTCCTAGATCTCTAAAACATCTTCTCACACTGTGGCCTTTCTTTGACTCCTACCAGGTATCACCTATGAAAGTTTTTCCCTTCAGCTACATAGCAGTGGCCTAACTCTGGTAATACTACTTCCTCTCTGAATCCTTGCACCTTTCCTCTCAGGCCTGCTTCACAATTGAATGTTTGACTTCCCCATTTTTTTTTATCTCCTATCTAAGCAGCTCCCTTAATTAAATTATCTCTGTTGAAATACCTAGAATGGTGTCCGTTTTCTTTAACAGATCTTGATGGATTCTAATGCACTTTCCCAGGCATTCTGTTTATATAATGCAGAAATTCAAAGAGTAGCAAATGAAGCAGCATTCAAGTGCACTATAGTCAGAATATCCTATAGGTAATCTGTGAAGTTACCTATTGTTTATGTTTAGAATGGTATTAGGACTACAGGAAGGTCAATGAGCTGCAGAAAGTGGAAAGATCCATTCAAATTTTGAGACACAGTGAAGGGAAACTCTCTGTTCTTCCAGCTTATTCTTGGAGATCAAAAAAAGACAATGATTTTCATACTCAAATATACAAATATACCCATTTGCCCAGCCTGACGCCAGTATCCTTGTGTTTGATAGAGACATTTGTACAAAAAAATTAATAGAGCAAATGTGGGTAAGTGGAAAGAAATGTTTAGAAATGAGTTGCCTTGAAGCACTTGTAAAATTAGACTATACAGCTTAGGAGTCCTATACATTTGAACGAATAAGGCACAGTGCTGAAAAATGAAGCTTACATATATTTACAGGTCATAGCAGTAGAAACAATATTTGTTCACTTAAAGCTACATAAGTAGTTATATCAAGAGGCAGATGAAATCTATACTCTAGATCTGTACTAAATTTTATATTCAAGAATATAAAATAATTTATAATTTTAAAATAATTTAAATTATCTCTATAGATCTTAAACATTCAAAATTCCTGAATTATTAGTGAATACTGTAATTCATTTCTGTTTTTTCTACTTACCACTCTATTCTTTCATTCTTGGTAGAGGGATTGACTGAGGAGGAGGGGGGAAAGCAAATACAGAAAGATGACGGAGAGGAGTTTAGTAAATTTAATTCATATATAAGAGGAGCATATGAAATCATTCATTTTAGCTACTTATCTACAGGAATCTATTCTTTAAAAGTAGGTTCTCTAAAAGGGACTTTCATAATTTTGCAAACCAGTGTGAAATGGGGTATATTAACAAAGCTCTGTCTCACCTTCACTGGAGCTTCTCATTATTGACTTAGTGACCTAAAAACTTCAGTGAAGACGTATCAATAGCCTGAAATCTGAGAAAAGATAATCCAGGATTTAAGCTCAGCCCAAAGAAATTCTATCTACTGTGGAGAGGAACAGATGATCTAAATGAATGTTCATAATTTCTGTTTATTCACAAAAGTTCACTTGAATTATGTCAACATATGAGTTATTCTGTCTTGAATTTGAGTATTTTGATTTTTTAAAAAATAATTTAATCCCAAGTATGGTTAATAAAGAAAGTCTAAGTTACAGGACTTTTTTAAGGGAGAAAATTGCTCTCTTTTATTCCAGGCTATCTCCTGTTGCCAGGGAAAATAATACCCAGATTTATGTGTTTCTAACTGAATGGTCTCTTTCTGAAATGCCAGTGACTAATTATTTTTTTTAAAGAAAGTTCAAGGAAAACTGAACGGTGATTTACAGCTTGCTTATAGTAAGCATTTACTATAATTGCAAGAGCAGGGATTTAATATCTGTGATCAAGTAATGCACAATTTAGGGGAAAAATGTATGTTTTTAAAATTCCCATTTGTTTGATAATACAGAGAACTTTAAGTTGAAAACTTTGCTCTTCAAAACATTCTTTAAATATAGGAAGGACCAGCCTATTTCTCTTAAAGGTTATCCTGCTAGTAAACTTTTAATTTAAGAGTTTTGTTACTTTGTCTTCCTTAACAGATAAAAATCAAGAAATCTAGGAGAAAATTGGTACTCAGTAACATGGCATTTTACTTTCTGTTGGAAAGTTTTAAAACCTGAGGCTTTAAAAAATGTCTGGCATTCTCTTCCCGGTAATATTTCTAGTCTAATATTTAAACTAAATCTAACAGAGCCTTTGATGTTGATTTTGAAGTGGGTGGTGTATGCCATTAATGGTAGTAAATTTTAAAACACTGACTATTTGCAAGATATTATGCATAATAAATTTTCCAACAAGGAAAATTTCAATGAAGAATTCGTTCAATTTTGAATTCATCAACAAAGATCAATACAAAATACGTTTTGGTAAATCACCAATATTTTCTTTTCTTAAAGCAGGATAGAGGCTGTAGAAAATAATAGTCTTTATTGGCGATTATTAAGTAGTTCTCTTCTGAAATGAGGACACTTTCAATTACATTTCTCTAGTCCAAGCCCAGAAAGTGAATTGAACTTTCTGATTCAATAATGTCCTCCATGAGCACCACAGTTATTTTGTGAATCAGTAAAACAATTTTTGAATTGCTATTTTAACAAGATCAATAAATGAATATAACAATGAATTCTTATCTCTACATATGAAATATTAACTTAAAATACTATCAATTTAAAATTGTGATTAAGGCATAACAGAATTAGCTGAAGTAATATTAATATGCCACATGTCCTGATAGGGTTTGAATTCAGGTGTATGCTATTGTCAAAACACATCAAATGGTATGTTTAAGATTGGTACATCTCATTGTATATAAATTTAACCTCCAAAGAAAAAGAATGAATAGCAGAAAATTATGAAATTTTTCTTTATTATGTACATTAAGTATTTAAGGAAATATGTACTAATGTTTGCAAAGTATTTGTACCAAAAATGCAGGAGAGAAGATAAATTGATGGATGGATTGAAACTACCCTGAGAAAAAAGTATAGCTGATTTTTATGGTAGGATTTAGGAAGTATATATTGAATATTCACTTTTAACATTTTTAAAGATTTTTTTCCAATTACTTTTATTTATTTTTTCTTTTTTCATTTCAGATTAATATGAGAGCACACATAATTAACTTAGATGAGCTGCCTGCTGTAGTTTATGTCCCACACCCACGATGTGTGCCATATACCCTTATTGCAATTACTTTTAAACTTGCAAATTATGATTAAAGAATTGTTCATTTAGACATACCTAAGGAAGTCTGTTTTATTTTTAAAGATTATATTTAAAGATTTAAAGAGTATGTGGTTAAGAAGATCTAATTATTTAGCCATTCTGAACTATACTTTGCATGTGTAATTATTAGAAAATATTTTCTTAGGAAAAATAATAAACAAATGAGAGCTTTTGAATTTCAGTCTCTGTGAATCTCTATTTCACTGGGTAGATTAAAACTGAGTTAGCATTTTGGTTTCTTGCCCTCCCGTTGACCCCAATTTTCAGAGGTTTAGAAATTGGCTGCAAAATTGGCTTTGGTGCTGAAACTTGGCTCCAAGACCTAAAACCCAAGACCAAGTCGTCATTTTCAGTTTATTTTTAAGCCTATTGGCAAGAAGTCACAACATTCATTTCTTTGCCTAAGACCATAATGCCAGGGGATGTCAGGACGCAATGTCCCTCAGGCAATTTATCAGGAATATCTGCAAACCCAACTAGTTAAGAGTATGAGGGCCTGAGGAGCCCAAAGATGTTGAAGAAGGAATTCAGAAATAAATGATAAAGTATGGGAAATTTAATGTATAGGTGTGAGATATTCTGTTTTAATGTTATGAAACTCTCTCTGGATGTACGAATTTTCTGGGCAAGGCCTCAATATCAATACACTGGTTTGCCATCCCGTTATATCCCTGTGTAAACATTTTAAAAGAAGAAGGCTTGAAATGTTAGTAATCATTTCTGGACTCAGATTTCAGGTAGAAAAGATTCCTTTCTTTTCTCTTTTCTATTTTTCTTTATTTGCTGTTTTGGCTATTGTTTTGTCCACTGGCACTAACACTACTATTTATTTGAAGAAGGTCTTTCATTTGGCCGTGGTTTTTATCTCAAATTCACTCATTTACTCATTTTCTGTTTTTTACCCCCCTTTCCATATTCATTTGGTTAAAACCTTATATTTCCTATATACAAGGTTAATACTTTGTATATTACATCTCAAAGGCTCTAGAAAACTGTGGATTAAAATGCTTTTGTCTTTTATAATAGATACGTATTAAGGATCTTGTGCCAATTCTTATATAGAAAATAAAATATCAATCCAAAAAGTTCCTCTTCCCTAAGAATTTACCCAGAACAATAAACCAAAGTGAAGATAGACTAGAGACAAAACAATAAAAATGAAATTAGTTTGATGGATCTATTTATTCAATAAATATAAAATTAGCACTTTTGAATAGTCAGTCCTGCTTAAAGTGCTTTGCATAGAAATACAGAAATAAAGAAGATATCGTTATTGTTTCTGTATTTGAAGAACCAATAACCATTCTGTGAACATTGAATAAACAAATATCTGAACACAGAAACTATACCTGAATTGAGATATGCACTGGGAATTAGCAAGCAGGTTAAATTCACAAGTTTGTCTAAAAAAAATTCATAGGATGATGAGAAGTGAAACTTTGGAATACATCAGAGCCATGAATGGAGCTGAAGAGAAGTGAAGATAAACGTAGGGAAAAGACCAGTAAAAATACTGCTAAATATCGTGTAAGACTAGTAACTACTGTATTGATTAAGCACTTACTCCATATCTGACAGGAACTGCTTTATATGCATCTTATATGCATCATCTTCTTTAATATTAAGATAATCTCATGAAGTGGGCACTTTTATTCTGTCTGTTTTACAAACAAAGCAACTGGGGCTTGTGGAATAGACGGAAAAGAAACTTTCTCAAGGGCACAAGTTATCATATAGTTGAACAAATACTCAGTAATACCTACTCTAATCTCAGAACAATAGTGCTGGGAGCTGCAATGATGCCACCTTGGAATGAACTGAAAAGTGTTCATTGAACTTGAGTGAAGGAGGACATAGGTGAGTTGGCACAGTTTCTGCAGCACAAAGGAGAAGAACATAAATGACAGTATTGTGAGGATACACGGGGATAAGAAAGTATTCCATGGTCATAATGGTCATAATAATCCATAGTCAAATCTTAATTCACTACAACAGTGAAGAGAATGCCACTTCCTATCATTTAAATATTCTCTAAAGGCACTGACAAATGATAAATGAAAATTAAAACCGTGGGGTTCAACAGGATTAATTATTCAAGCTGTGCTCGCTTCACTGAAATTGACTTACTTTCTTTGAGAAATGACATTCTTCTCATTTTGTAACATATAATTGGTTATTCTAGGATAATTTAGTAGATGACAACAGAAAATTTGAAAATTTATGGGGTTTTTCTTTCCTTTTGGAACAAGATCTTTCTCTGTCACCTGAGATAGAGTACAGTGGCATCATTATGGCTCCCTGAAACTTCTAACTCCTGGACTCAAGTGATCCTCCTGCCTTGGCCTCTCAAAGTGCTAAGATTATAGGTGTGAGCCATTGCACCCAGCCAAAAATTTGTGTCTCTGTCTACACCTTGTTTCATCTGATTACCCCATTGTTTACCCTTTCCTATATCTCCTGTGTTCTACTAGATTTTTATAGCAACTGGTATGACCAAGTTCAGAAATTCCCTAGTAATTAGACCAAATAGGGCTATTATGTATTTTTTTTATCTCCAAAGAAATATATAAAGAATATATATGTCTATATATATGTCTATATACATATATATATTATACAAAGAACTCAAGCAAATTAGAAAAAAACAACCAAACAACCCATTAAAAAGAGTGGGCAAAAGACAAGAAAAGAAATTTCAAATGAAGATAGGTTAATGGCCAACAAACACATGAAAAAAATGCTCAACATCTCTAATCATCAAGGAAATGCAAATCAAAACCACAGTGAAATATCACCTAACACCATTGAAAATGGCTCTTATTAAAAAATTCCCAAACAACAGCTGCTGGCATGGATACAAAGAGAAAGGAACTCTTACACACTGTTGGTGGGGCTGTAAACTAATACAATCTCTATGGAAAATTGTATGGAGATACTTCAAAGAACTTCAAGTAAACCTACTATTGAATCCAGCATTCTCACTGCTGGGTGAGATATACCCAAAGGGAAAAAAGGTCATTTTTTATAAAAATGACACCTGAACTCAAATGTTAATAGTAGCACAATTCACAATCACAAAGACATGGAAAGTGCCCACCAATACATGCATAGATTAATAAAATGTGATATATATGTACTATGGAGTACTACTCAGCCATTAAAAATGGGTAATCTAATATCATGTGTGGCAACCTGGATGGAACTGGAAACCATTCTTCTACATGAAACACCTCAAGAATGGGGAAACAAACATGTACTCAATATCAAATTGGAACTATTGATCAATACTTAAGTGCACATATGGAAGTAAATCTTAATGAAAATCAAGCTGGTGGGAGAGTGGAGGAGGGGATGGGTAAATTCACACCTACTGAGTACAATGCACATTGTCTGGATGAAGGGCATACTTATAACTGACTCAATTTGTACAAAAAACAAAATATATAAACCAAACACATGTATGCCCTAGGATTCTGAAATTTTTTAAAAGGTGGGAAAAGGGGGGGAGAATATATCTTCTAATGGGTATGTGTAAGAAAAATAAAAGCATGTAAAACAGCTATTCCCACTATCAGTATTTAGCATTTATTTTGATCCTTACCCTTGAATAGGTAGTCAATTCTAAGACATTTTTCCATAGAATCTCTGCTAAACACAGCAGAAGGCATAAGAAGGTCTAGCAGAAAATGAAGCATATTAGAAAATGCTACTTAGGCACAAGAAAATGGATATATTTTTCAAATAACAGCCATTACATATATCTGACTAAATTGTGGAATATGCATGTGAATATTCATTTTCCCACTGCCTTTTAATACTTTCTAAGAAAAGTTAGTGATTTGGCTTTTTTCTCCATCCACCAACTCCTTAATCAGAAATGACGATAAAGCCTTTCAGTCTGAAAGTTTGTAAACTTATTTGTTTGTTTGTTTTTGTTGTTATTGTTTATTTTCATTCCTTAGGGCTGGCTGGACAAAGCTTTTTCATTTTAAACCCATCCCAAACTTATCAGAAAGCAATTCTTTTAAAAAGTATTTTAAAATCTTAGTAAAGGTTGCAAACTGATTTTTAAAAGGGTAATTGATGAGAAATACAGGATTCAGATTCTTGTCTATGAACCTGCCTAAATTCCTCAAAAATGCCTTTGGTGTGGAGGGACCATTTTTGAGGTCTATCTTACAGGGGTACAGGTGGGGCTCTCTGGGAGTAGAATCAGAACGTTTTAGAACTGTAGCTGAGAAAATGACATGAAGGCTGTGTTGATCAGTTTGATGGAAGTATTTCGGATTGCATGTGAAAACCCCACACTGTACCCCAGAAG
>CAUYQV010144401.1:0-22276 GCA_963574575.1 Galagoides demidoff | reverse complement strand
AAGAAATCTCCAGAGTAGAGTTGTATTTTAGCAAACCCTCATGCTGACCTTACTGATTCCAAATCAATACAGTAGTAAAATACCAGCAGGAAGTGTATTAGGTATATTTAGAAGTCTTATGCGAAGCTGGATAATGAGATCTTGAACCTACACCTGCTCCCTTAGTTTCATTAGGGGAGAAACACCTCAGTCCTGCTTATAATTAGGTGTAATTATGTTCTAACAGAAATAATCAGAGTGATTTAACCAGTGATCTGTTTTTGTTTTTGATTATTTATACTGCTTCTCTTCTTAGGTAGTGAGGTCTGGCAAGGGGTAGGACCAAAAAGCTGATGCTTTTAGTTTCTTAAAGCTCTGAAGTTTCTGTGAATCTCATTCTTTTCTGCTCCATAACCACACCTGCACTGCAATTATTGGCAATGTAAGAACGATGTGGGTGTAAAGTAGTTTTCCTTCGGAAGAAAACAATCCTGTGTGGTTTATGGCTTAGCGCTTCTGCAGAGGTGGATGAGTTCAGCAGGGCCCAACTGGTCACTCCTTGGTGGAGTGAGCTCAACCTAGTACCCAGTCAGAGAGCCTCATAGTGAGGAAGTGAGGAAGTGGCAGACATTCTGCGGATGGACTGCCTGCAAAATGAAGGATGCCATGCACTTGTGTGGGAACTAATGCCTAAGCGCCATGAGTGACAGAAGCTGATGGCAGGACTCAGAGCCAAGACAGCCCTCTTCTCATCTAAACTCTGACCTTCTTGGTTGTGTGATCTTATGTAAATCTTTTAACCTCTGAGCCTCAGGTTTCTAAGTTTTAATAATAGGATGGATAATTTTTCGTGGTATTAAACAGTTTTCTGCCTGTGCAGTGAGATCTGAAAATACAAGTGATTATTCTTAATCAATGAACTTCTCAACTCAGGGCTCAACCTTAGTGAACTTATTCCAAGGTAGACAGAACAAACCTAGTTCATATAATGTGGATTTAGGAATGTTTCTCAATTCCTGCAACCTGACACATAGCTCCAAGGGGACATTCCAAAGCCTTATAAAATATATCCCATCACAGCTGGGTTATTAATCAACTGAGATATCCTGAAGGAGAATGCAAATGAGAAAGGGAAAATTAAGCTCATATTTATAAATAAGAATTCTAGGCTCTAGGATAGGTGTTTTACATATTTCCTCTAATCCTTATAGCTACCTAGAGTGCTGTTTTAAAAATCCCCTCTTAATCTCTTTGTGGATCAGAGAGATAAATCACCTTGCTCAAAGCCACACAGCTAAAATGTGGCATAGACAGAAATCGACCCAAATCTGTCTGACTTCAATTTTTTTTTCTTTTCACTAAAGCACACTGCCATTACCTTCAAGAAACTTAGTATCTTACTAATTGTCAAGTAGAGATTCATTATAAGGATTTAGTTAATAATACTTAACAAAAAATACAACTTAAATGATATATTATCTGTAATATGTACTACTAATATTAAATATAAGAGAAAAAGAGATAAAATCAAAGCATATATCTGTCATTGGAAGAGGAGTTTGAAGGAAGTATCTGGTTGGAAGGAAGTGTCTGGTTCAAACTGATTATTCTGGAAACCGGAAGACATATGAAGCCTTTTTTGAGCACAGAGTTGCCAGGCAATAGTAAATGGCTGTTTAAAAGCCAAACTATTCAGTCCACATTTTGAATGTTCCCATGATGAGAATTTGACTTACCATAATAAATGACTCCGTAATTACACCAAATTGTGTGCCTTGAAACAAAATCTCAGTCTAACAGCCGATTATACATGGATTCTTGCCAAACAAGGATGATAGCCCTCAATCTCTATCAACTGGAGATGTTTTCAACTGATAGCATATCTTAATGCTTTTTTCCTCAGTACTACCCTGGGAAAAACGATGTGGGCAGTGAACTGACATAGTAATGTAACAGTGACCTGTTGCTTGTATCACCATCACCATAGGAGAAAGCACAAGAAAGGCAAATAATGTCCACCCCCATTGCCAACATCCTAGGGCTGCTTGGTGATAAAATTAGGGTGTGAATGACGATATATAAATGCTCTTCTCACTCCTTTCTGGTAAAAATAATTAAAATCAGTCAAGCACAGAGTTAAGTATAAAAATAATGGTTTCAAACAGCTTTAAATCTGTATGCCAATGTCAAAAATAAAGCTTGAGATAATGCGTAATGTAAATATAATTATATAATAATAATCTACATTCCAAAGTTAAATAATAAAACTTAGAAATCTAAAAGAAGCAGTTAGGAAAGAAATTGTGTGTGACATTCTTCCTTTTCTCCCAGGAAAACTCAATAGATACTAGTTTATTCTTTATGTAGATATTAGAGAATTGTATATGTACCTTATAGGTAGTGAGGTGCTAGAGGCAGCTTGTACTGGCCTTGAGGGCCAACTGTGCACATCTATCCCAACTCACTGTCCAGTGATATGACATTAGTAGCTTGAAATTAGCCATCAGGCATTTTTTTTTAAATTTCAGAGAATGTTTTTCTTTGGACTATTTCAAAATATTATGGGGCATTACATGATTCTTGTTACATGAATCATTTTTGTAATGCTTGTGTCCTGGCCAGAGGTATGTTCAGCACGCAAATAGTGTTCATAGTACCCATTAGGTTGGTTTATTCCCCTCCCTTCTCCATCCTCTGATTGATTTCCACTCAATTTTATTTCCCTCTGTGCATATGTGTGCTTATTGGTTATCTCAATTTAATAGTGAGTACAAGTGGTGCATGTTTTTCTATTTAGATGTTTCACTTAGGATAATGGTCTGCAATTTCCTCCAAATTGTTGCAAAAGGCCCAGGGGTGTTCAACCTGTGGCCTATGGGACACATGCTGATTTTGTGAGGATGTTTTTGCTTATCTGAGGTGTCAGATATTGTGAAAGGTATGTACAGATCTTTTATTCATTTATTTTGCCAATCAGCTGTTGTTATTGTTTATGTATTTGATGTATGGCCCAACAAGATAACTCTTACTCTTCCAATGAACAGCAGAGAAAAGAAAAGTTTGGACACCCTGGTACAATGTAGTGTAAACAACTTTTTTTTTGTTTTGAGAGATGGAGTCTTGCTCTGCTGCTCAAGGTAGAGTGCAGTGGCATATTAGCTCACCATAGCTTCAGACTCCTGGGCTTGGGGAATCCTGTTGACCACAGGCATGCACTAACATGCAGAGCTAATTGTCAAATTTTTGGTAGATACGGGTTCTTGCTGTGTTTTCTCAGGCTTGTATTGGACTCCTGGCTCTCCAGTGGTCCTCCTGCCTCAGTGACCCCAAATGGGTAGGATTACAGGCATTAATCACCACATTCAGTCAAGCGTAACTTTTATATACATTGGAAAACAAAAAAATTAACAACACTTTTTATTGAAATATTCTCTTTATTGGTCTGGAACTGAGCTCACAATATCTCTGAAATATGCTTATAAAATTTAAAAAATTCATCAAACAATGTTCACTTCTTTGTATACTCTGTGTATTTTAATATACTTAAACGTAATAGTAATACAAATAATAACAACAATAGTAATTATGCTATAGTAATACCATGTAAGACAGCTAAGGGTTTACATTAATAAACAGGAATAAATAAAAACAAATGTACATGCATCTTTATCAAGAGCAAGTAGCTTTAAGAAAAAGCATGAGTAAAGCAATAATCAACACAGAAATAGACTTCTTAGAATGTAGAACAATGGGTGAATTAGTAAGTAAACTCAAGACTTTATTTAGAAAACCAAGTGAAACAGAGTAGGTAACCCCAAGCTTTTGTAGTAAACTGACTTAAAAAGTGGGTGAGTGAAGAATTGTGCATCTACAGAATTAGAAATAAGAAATAACTGTTAATGCAGTGGGAAGCATGATAATTTTAAAATAATATTTTATCCTTCAAATGAATTTGAAGTGGATAATTTTTGAGGAAAACAAAAATTGCTAAAATTAAACCTGGAAGATATAGAAGACTTCTTCAGGAGCAAAAATGCAAGATTTGAGAAACTTTTAAAGACTTCTCCCTCAGAACAGTGCCAGGCACAGATGGTTTCTCGGGTGAATTCTTTCAACCTTCAAGGAAGAGAAACTTCAATACTATTTAAATTGGACCCAAGCAGAGAGATAAAAGGAAATCTTCCAAATTATTTTTCAAAAGCCAACATGACATTGATTCCAAAACCTTAGAACAAGAGCACAGAAAACAAAACTTGAGACAAATCTCAGTTCTAAATATCAAAGATGAAGTTCCCCGGAACACGGAGGAGTCTTGAGTCACTCTAGTTCAAGTTCTTAAAAAAGCCAAAAGAATTGGATCCATATAATCACCATTCATATGAAAGAATATGTATATAATTTTGTTATACTCACATATAGATGTAAATATTTATTTTAATTATTTTATGGCTATATATAATTCAGGTTTTTTTGATTTTTACCACCACAATAACAATAAAATAACAAAATTCATTTAGCACTTATTTATTGTTAGGCTCTATGTTAAGCTCTTTTACAAGGATATCTCATTTAATCACTACTAAAACTCTACATGAAGAGTTATTACCATTATTTCTCCTTGAATATGAAAACTGAGTCTCAAAGAGGATATTGCATTACAGTTTCATTTCAGACCCAGTCTGACTCTAGAGACTCTTCTCGCTTTTCAGGTAACATAATTTATAAAATTACCATTATCCGGCACTTTGAGGAAAGTTATGGGCTGTGCAGACCCCGGGTGCTGCAGAAAACATCCTTCCGAAAGATCTAGACTTGACATTTATGCCCCCATGTGGTCAGTATATGTGCTGTAATCAAGTAATGGAAAACCCAGGTTGGTGAAGGGGAAAGTTATCAACCAAAGCCAAGAGAGTAGAAACCAGAAGAGGGTGAATTGAGGTCAGTAGGCAGTGAGGGAATGGGGCAATGATATTCACCCAGATAGTAGAAGACAATTATGTGTAGATCTTAGGTCGGAGAATTTGGATTATGGTACAACCAAACTAGTAGACAGATTTTTGGATGCCATAGATGTTTGCATGTGGTGTCTGTGACTTTGAAAAGATTCTTAAAAAGAGTTACACATCCATAAAATGTTATATATCCCTGCTGCAGTTGGGAGTAAGGTAGTGAAAGGATACAGTGTATTTGGGAAGCAAAGGAAGGGGCCTGGACAGCTCCCCCTATCTGGGCTGTGCTAACCTGGCAGGAGGGTGCATGAAGTGTTCTCCTTTTTTCCTCACTCATCCCCAGCAGGGCCCTCACCACAGGTCTCTGTCTTCTTGCCCTCCACTTTCCCTTCTATGGATATGGCAGTAGGGTATTTCCTGTGAGGGTTTTAGCCTTTATGGTTGTGCTGGTGTGTGTTTGTGTATGTATGTCAGGGGGATTTGCCAAGAACCTGGATCACATGGTGTTCTGGTAGCTCCCCCTCCTGCTCCTTAGACCCAAAGCAAAATTGGTCAGACTCAGAACAAGTATAGAAACAGGAGACAGGTAGGGCCTTTCTTCCAGGTGGGATGAGTCAATTGTCCAGGACTGAGTAGAAACAGATGCAGGGATAGAGGTGGGATAAAGGATGGGTGTGCACTTCTTTCCACCCATTTAAATCATAGGGCTTCTCATAGTGACTTGTGTCTTGCTAGGACTAATTATTCACCTAATGATTCTATGCTCTGACTCAGTGCTTTTATATGGAGCCACCATAATTAGGTATTAAAAGGAAAAAAACTATGTAATTCCCATATTTCCTCCTGACATAAATTCTAGACTATGGAAAAAAAAAAAAAGAAAGAGAGAGAGAGAGTATGGCTGTATGCTCCCAAGAGTTATCATGTAGGGTGAATCATCGAGTAGAAAATTATCTCTTACTGAGGAAAATTTCCTTTTCAAACATTCTCAGTGTGAAGCTTGATATGCATAGCCAGAAAAGGAGTTCTGTGTTGCTAATATAGCTAAAATTAACCATTAGAGGTGGGGTGTGCAGTGTCTTTATTTTAACCGATACGATATCCTACTTGGAAATAATGGAGCTGAGAGCAGGAAAGAAGATGGTGCAAAAAGCAACAGGAGGAAAAGAATCCAAGCAAATACTAAATTGCCTACAGTAAGAGAATAAATAAAAAACGGTAGGAATTACTTATTGGTGAAATCTCAAAGGCCTCATAAAAAGTAGCTCTTTGATTTACTTCCCTTGTTTCCTGTAGTGCTGCCAGACAAAATTAAAAATGGGCCCATGAAACTAGTGAAACTGAGACAGACATAAAGTATGCTTCAGAGGCTCCAGCTTTTAAGTGCCTTTACACTTAATTGTCTTTGGTTGCCAGCTATGGGGGGTTGGGGTCGGGGGGAGAGAGAGAGGAAGAGGATGCAGGACTGGCTTGAAACTCTTGCAGCATATCTCAAGATTGAGCAGTGCGCAGTGTGCACGCTAATGCTACTTTCCTGCACTCTAGCTCTACTGCAACATTCTTATCCTTCTTCCAACTGGGCTTATGCCAAGACTTAGGCATTATAGATTGCTGGAGCAGAGAACATTTTGCAGAAGTCTATCAGTGTAATTCCCTTCAGCATTATCACTCAATGATTCCCAGATTTTTTGATGAGGTCTTGGTTAAACATGCTTCTGAAAGTAGAGATAGAGAATAAAATCTCTCCTCTCTGCTCCAGTGCAGATCTTTCACGATGATGTATCTCTCTGCCCCTTTAGTGATAGAACACACTGATTCATGTGAAATAAATGTTTATTGCATATCTCCTGTACCAATTATTTTATTATTGCCACAATAATGATATGAAACAACCATGAATCACAGTAGCATTCAAGAATAAGTGATTGTTGTGTCTAGAATCAGCTGGAGGACAGTTAAGTGACTGCTGATCTTGGCTGGGCTCACCCATGAGTCTGCGGGTTAGTTGGCTGGCTGTGATTGATGTAGAATGGCCTTGTTTGGGAAATCTGGGATGAATTGGCCCTTCTCCATATGTCTTTTATTCTCCACTGGTCTAGCCTGGCATATTTTTCACAGTGATGGCAGAGGCTCAAGAGAGTAGAAAGAAACTCAAAAAGCCCGGAACTGGGGCACTGCCATTTCTACCACATTCTCTTGGCCAGAGAGAGACATAGGCTAGTCCACATCCAAAGGATGGGAAAGTAGACCCTCTTAATTTAGTGAGAAAAGCTGTGAAGTTGCAAAGAACATAATGAAGGCATGGTAGAGGAGTAAAAAATGAGAGTGATCATTGCAATTCACCACACATACTATGTGCCATGCCTACAAGGTGTTTATAGGAACGCAAAGTTTTCTTGACTTCAAGCCTCTTTCTCTTTCAACCATGTGATATATGTGTTGCCATCAGCTCATCCTTGTTGCTAGGTAGAAAGGACAATCCAGACTATTTCACTGTATCTTTTTATATGTTTCCTGGCTTTTTGTGGAGAGCAACAAATTAACATAGAAGGGGCTCTTTTACTAAACCCTTTATCCTGGGCTTCAGGTGGAATGACATCAAAATCCTCAGATAAGGGTGTTGCTGATGTCCACCTAGAACCCCTTCAGTGAGCCGGTTAACCCATTCGAGTCCAGCTTCTGTGAGTATTGGCTGCCAATGGCTCACGGTTGCTTCCTTTTCCACAAAGTTGCCTTCATTCAACCAAAGGCTGCCTTGCTCCAGGGGTTATGCACATACCCCCAGTCTTTACAGTAGCAGCCAGTTAGCCAGGGATTGAATAAAATGGGAATATAAGAGGTTGCCCTTTGCTTTAAGGGAAAAGCAACTCTCTGATGCAAATTGTGCAAGAGAGCACTCTATGGAATCAGATTGAAGATAACCTTTAGCTGCTCAGATTCTTCCCCTGCCCCATCCAGCTTACCTCTCTCTCTTTTTTCTAACAGTACTTCATCAATAAATCACAAACCCCATCTCAAGCTCTGCTTCTAGGGACTCAAACTGAGACAGCCATCAACATTACATGTATTCAACAGAGGAAGGCATTCTCCTCTTCTTTATCAAAGATTAACTTGCAGTTTTGGCTCTAGGGTAGCTCTGGTATAATAGAGGTGGTTTCTGGCTAAGGGAAAACAGTGTCCAGCAGGATATGAAGGCAATGGCTGGTAGAGCAGTGCGATGCCTGAAATATGCACAATTATTAGTAAGTCCTGTGAGGGACCCTCAAGGCTATTAGAAATAACTGGTTGAGACTTGGAGGGAAAAGAAAGGAAGGAGGTCTTGTGTAAGTAAGAGAGAAAAGAAATTAGTAGCATTCAGATTATTAATGTTGATGTGACTCATCTACACTAGCCATCCAATCCACTTAGATCCAGTAAAACTTGAGTCACATTTATGTCCTAAGTAAGTCCAGTGATTTTGTTGTGCACCTGCTAGATTAAAGTATGTTTCTCTATGAGGCCCAAGGCTGAAGTCACATTGGAATATATGAGATTTTATGAGAGACCCTAGTTCCAAATCTCCATAGGAGCCCCAGCAAACTTCTGCACAGATAATATTATGCTGCTATGACGCACCTAAATTTTGACATTCCACCATCAGCCATCTCAGTGGCACCTTGTCCTAGTCATTGTCCTCTAATTTATTTTCCAAACTTTGGTCAGATTGATCTTGCAAAAGTTAATTTTTATCTTGCTACTGCTCTGATTCACTTCTTTCCTCCTATTCACTACCAGTTAAGATTTAAGCAACATAACGAGACATAAAAGGTATTTTAAGACATAGTCCCTTGTGTATTTCTAGTCTTCTTCATCAATTTGTACTGAGTCTAGACGAAGCTACAGGCTATTTGCTGAGCAGGTCAAAAGTCTTGCCCTACTGGGCCTGCACACATGGTTTTCTTTGACTTGATGTGTCCTTCTTCCTGTTCTATGCCAGGTAACTTTCTAATCATCTTTCATGATTTACTTTCACCCTCTACTCTTTGCAAAGTATGTCCTGATAATATTAATGTCATTCCTATCTCAGGATATATTAACATTTAATATATTCATTCTGAGCGCCCAACACATACTGAACCTACATCTATCATAGGACTTGTTTGATGGATGAATGAATTAGAATGCATAATTATTTTAGAAAATCTGAGTAAAGTCTGAAAGCAAGTATCATAAACAAACAAAAATATACAAAATGATTCAAAAGTAGGGAGCAAAATAGAGTTTTGAGGAATTCAGGCTACAATCACATTTTTACTCATAAAAAGTTGAATATTATTTTTACCTTGAGAATTCTTGTCTACCTAGTCTGACTCCTTGATGTTACTTACACTATAAAGTCTGCATTGAAATGTATAGGGAAATTTACTTGTCTTTTGATAAGAATGGGTAGGTGACATATCATATAAAATCCAGCTCACGTGTACTCAGTATTAAATTGGAACTAACCAATGAACACACATGTGCACAGAGGAAAGTATAACTCAGTGGAAAGCACCCAGGGGTCATAGAGGGGAGGAGAACAAACCAACCTAATGGGTACTATGAACACTATTTGGGAGATGGGCATACCTCTGGGCAGGACTTAAGCATTATAAAAATGATCCAGGTAATCTAAAACATTTGTATCCTTTAATAGTTTTAAATCAATGGGAAATAAAAGAAGCTCCAAGAAACAAAATAGGCATTATTTCTTTGTTAATATAAGTAATTTATTCTTTTCTCAACTTAGGTCAAAAGTATGGTGATCTTTAGTAGTTTCTCTTCAGGATCCTAGAATGGTTTGTGTGTTTGTGTGTGGGGATTGAGGAAAGAGGAGCTCTGAAGAGATAGAGGCTATCCACATTTCTTAAGCTGACTGAAGCTGTCTATGACAAACCCACATCTAAAATCATACTGAGTGGAGTAAAACTGAAAGCTTTTCCAAATAGAACTAGAACTAGACAAGGATGTCCACTATTGCCACTATTATTCAATATTGTGCTAGAAGTTCTAGACAATTCAATCAGGCAAGAGAAGGATATAAAGAGCACCCAAATGGGGACAGAGGAGGTCAAACACTCCCTCTGTGCTGATGATATGATCTTATACTTAAAAAACCCAAGAGACTCAACCAGAAAACTTCTGGAAGTGATCAGGAAATACAGTAGTGTCTCAGGGTATAAAATCAAATGTCCACAAATCAGTAGCCTTTGTATATGCCAATAATAGCCAAGTTGAGAAGCAAATCAAGGACACAATTCCCTTCATGGTAGCTTCAAAGAAAATTAAAATTCCTTTTGTTAGGACAGGAAAATTCCTCTTGTTAGGAATATACCTAACAAAAGAGGTGAAGGATCTTTACAAAGAGAATTATGAAACCCTAAGGAAAGAAATTGCAGAAGACACAAACAAACAGAAGAACATACCATGCTTTGGGCTGGGAAGAATCAAAATTGTCAAAATGTCTACTCTACCCAAAACAATCTACAGATTTAATGCAATCCACATAAAACACCAACATCATATTTTGAAGAACTAGAAAAGACAGTACTTTATTTTGTATGGAACCCAAAAAAATCCCATATAGCTAAGGATATTCTTAGTAATAAAAACAAAGCCAGAGGCATCACCCTGCCAGACTTCAGGCTATATTATAAGTCCACAGTAATCAAAACAGTATGGCATTGGCACAAAAATAGAGACATAGACATATGGCACAGAATAGAAAACCAAGAGATGAAACCAGTCTCTACTTCCATCTGATCTTTGATAAACCAAATGAAAGTATACAGTGGGGAAAAGAATCCCTCTTCAACAAATGGTTCTGGGAGAACTCAGGGATAACCATATGTAAAAGACTGAAACTGGACCCTCACATTTCATCACTTACAAAAATTGACTCGAGATGGATAAGAGACTAAAATCTAAGACACAAAATGAAAAAAAAAAAAAAACTTCTAAGAAAGTGTGGGGGAAGCACTTGATGATGTTGGACTGGGGAAAGATTTTATGAAAAAGACTTCCGTGGCAATTGCAACAACAAAAAAATTAACAAATGGACTAATTAAGCTACAAAGCTTCTGCATAGCTAAGGAAACAACAAGTAAAGCAAAAAATCAACCTTCAGAGTGGGAAAACATATTTGCAGTGTATCAATTTGACAAAGGGTTGATAACTAGAATCTAGAGAGAACTCAAATTAATCAATAAAAAAGGAGTAAACAATCCCATCTACCACTGGGCAAGAGATATGGACAGAACCTTCTCTGATGAAGACAGACAAAAAAAAAAAAGAAAGAAAGAAAAGAAAAAAAATAAAAAATGCTCATCATTTCTGATCATCAGTGAAAGGCAAATCAAAACTACTCTGAGATATTACCTAACCCCAGTGAAAATAGCCCACATCATAAAGTCTCAAAGCTATAGATGCTGGCGTGGATGTGGAGAGAAGGGAACACTTTTACACTGCTGGTGGGACTGCAAACTAATACAAGCTTTTGGGAAGGAAGTATGGAGAATCCTCAAAGAACTCAACTTAGACCTCCCATTTGATCCTGCAATCCCATTACTAGGTATCTACCCAGAAGAAAAAAAAAATTATCATAAGTACATTTGCACTAGGCTGTTTATCACGGCTCAATTTACAATTACCAAAATGTGGAAACAACCTAAATGCACACCAACCCAGTAATAGATTAACACGTTGTGGAATACTTGGAATACTATTCAGCCATTAAAAATATGGAGACTTACATCTTTCGTATTAACCTGGATGGAATTGGAATACATTCTTCTTAGTAAAGCATCACAAGAATGGAGAAGCATGTATCCAATGTACTCAATTCTAATATGAAGGTAGTAGATGATCTAATACAAGGTGGAGGTCAGGGGAAGGAGGAAGGAGGTAGAGGGGAGGTGGGAGATGGGGGTTCACAGTGTATGGCACACCTCTTGGGGTGGAACACAATTATAAGAAGGACTTTACTTAAGAAATAATTCTTTGTTGCAATGAATCTCAAAAAATAGAAAAAAGAAAAAAGAGAGAGATAGAGGTAATATCCATCAACCCTAATTATAGTCCCCAAAATGGATATGGAAATGGAAATTTGTTAAAACAGAGGATACCACTCATATATGTCCACCTTAATGTCCAGCATCAAATCACAAAAGTTGGATGATTACCAAAAACCCACAAAACCTCCTCAATGATAAGGTCAGACTCAAGAATCACTCTGCTAATTTTCTATCTCTGTGGCTGTCTAGTTTTAGTATGCTTAAGAATCATGAGGAGATCTTAATATACTGTGCTTAACGTTAAGACTGAGTGGGGTAAAGGAGTCTACATAATAAACCAGGTGATTGATTTTCAGATAGAAGGAAACTTGACCATGCTTTTAGCATTCACAGTTCTATTTGCTAGTGACAAAAATTATAAAAATCTTGAGGAAAAAAGGAATACAGGATATAACTTTTACATGAATTGGTCTTTCATCTTATTTTTTATTTTTTTTGCATAGACTTTTACCTCATTTACATTTCTCTGACTTAGTTATACTGAATTAAGTTGGCAAAGCCACATTCTTGGTCAAATTCAGCTCTTACTCCACAACTGCCTCCATGCAGTAGAATATGACAGAGAGAAACTCAAACTCACAACCATCCTGGCTTACCTCTTCTCTGGCTCTGGCCATAATAGTGGCTTTCATCAAGCTAAGACTCCCATTAAAAACAACTGTGAAATGTGGACAACATAAATAAAAAGCTATATAGGATAAATCTGTGTATTATTTTGTGTAGTATGGGTGTTTAACAATATTGGATTCTTTCAATCCATGAATATAATATATCTTTTGATTTATTTGTGTGTTCTTTAAGTTATTTCATTAATGTCTTATATTTTTCAGTGCATAGATTAATACACTAAAAAATTACTGAGTTGAAATCATTTCTAAGTATTTTGTATTTTTTTGATACTAGTATACCTGGAATTATTTTCTTGATTTCTTTTCCAGATGGGCCAATATAGTTCTAAAGAAATACAATTAATTTATATATGTTGATTTTGTGTCCTGAAATTTTACTTTATTTATTTATTTGTTGATTCTAATAGTTTTTTTTTTTTTTTTTTGGAGGAGTCTATGGAGTTTTCTACATAAAGAACTATTTCATCTGTAAATAGGGATAGTTTTACTTCTTCCTTTCCAATTTGGCTGACTTTTTAAAATTAGTTTTTATTTCAAATTAAGGGAATACACACATTTTGCATTACATAAATCCCTTTGGATGACCTTTATTTATTATCTGATTGTTCTTGCTAGTACTTCTAGTATTATATAGAATAGAAGTAGCAAGACTGATGGAAATTCTTGTCTTTTTCCTGATTTCAGAGGAAAATCTTTCAACTTTTCCCCATTGACTATGATGTTACCTGTGGCTTGTCAATATCTAGTCTTTATTGTTTTAAGGTATAATTTTTTATATTTAATTTGTTGAGAGTTTTTATAATAAAGATGTTTAATTTTATCTAATTATTTTTCTGAATCCATGGAAATATTTATATGATTTTTATCATTTATTCTGTTAATGTTGTGTATCATTGTGATTGATTTGCATGTGTTAAACCAACTTTGCATTCCAGGGATAAAATTCCACTTGGTCATGATGTATAATCTTTTGATATGTTGGTGAATGTGCAATTTTTAATCCCTATCAAAATTCCAATGACATTTTCCACCTAAATAAAAAAATCTAAAATTAATATGGAACTCCAAAATATGTTGACTAACGAAGAAACCCTCAGAAAAAAAGATGATGCTGAAGGCACCACAGTCTCTGATTTCAAGTGTATTACAGAGCTATAATAATCAAAATAACCTGAGACTGGCATAAAAACACAGGGATAAAACCAGTAGAACTGAATAGAAGCCTAGAACTAAACCTAAGCCTATATGGTCACTAATAGTTGACAGTTGCACCAAGAAGATATAATGGAGAAAGTAGTCTCTTCAGTAAATGGTGCTGGGAAAATGGATATCATCATATACAAAAGAATCAAATCAGAACTTTATCTAACACTATAAATAAAAATCAATTCAAAATAAAGACCAAATTGTAAGACTGAAACTATGAGACTCCTGGAAGAAAACTTAAGGAGAAACTCATTCACATTAATCTTACTAATGACTTTTTGATAGGACACAAAAGCCACAGGCAATAAGAGCAAAACTATACACATGTGACTACATCAAACTAAAAAGCATCTATATAGCAAAGGAAACCATCAACAAAATGAAAAGTTAGCCTACAAAGTGGGAGGAAATATTTGTGAACTATGTCAGATAAATGGGTTAATATCCAAAATATATAAGAAACGCGAACCACTCAATAATAAGAAAACAACCTGATTAAAAATTGAAAAAGGTTATAGATAGACATTTCTCCAAAGAAGAAATAATAATAACCATTAGGTATGTGAAAAAGGGCTCAACATCACTAATCATGCAAATCAAAGGACCGGAGCTATTACCTCACACCTGTTTGGATAACTGTTATAAAAAGACAAGGGAAGTGTTTGTAAAGGTGTGAACCAAAGAAAATTTGTAAATTACTGGTGGGATTAGTGCATACATTGTAGAAAATATGGTGGAGGTTCCTAAAGAAATTAAAACATAGAACTATCTTACAACCCAGAAATCCTTCTGGGTACATACCCAAAAGAAATAAATCGTCTTGTAAAGATATCTGTACTACCATGTGCATTGTGGCATTATTCATGATAGCCAAAATATGAAAACTGAGTATCCATCAGAGATGTCCTGCCAGATGAATTGATAAGGAATTGTGAAATACACACATATTGCGATATTATTTACTCTTAAAAAATGATGTCTTACCTGGAGGACATTATGATAAGTGAAATAAGCCAGACACAGAAAGAAAAATACTACCTGACCTTACTCATATGTGGAGTCTAAAATTAAAACTGAGTACAAACAAGAGAGTAGAATGATGGTTCCCAGAAGTGAAAAGATAGGGGAAAGGTATAGAGGTCCAAAGTTGTAGTTATGCAGGGTAAATAAACTTAGAGACCTAATTTACCACATGGGGATGTTAGTTAACAGTACTGTATTGTATATTCAAAATTTGCTAAGAGCAGATTTTAGGTACTCTTACCATGAGAAAAAAAGAAAAAGGAAAGATAATTATGTGATATAATGATATGCTAATTTGTTTGACTCTGGTAATCATCTCACTATGTATATGTATATCAAAACATCATGTTGTACATCTTCTATTTATACAACAAAAAGTTAATTAGAAATAAAAAAAGATATATATCTTCTGAAGGCAGACTTGAGGGGTTACAGTCATTGAGGGAAGGGAGGCAAAGAAGGTGAGGTCTCACTCACTCCAGCTGTTTCTCTGGGGGCATGTTTTTCAAATTGTTATGTGGGGGAAAGAGAGCCTATGAAGAAGGCAGTCACGATGGGCCAATGAGCTTAGGATACTCAAGACTGAGGACTTGAAGGGTGAAATCCCAGAGAGACCTTTTATCTTTTCAAATGTTTTATCTTTTCTTTTCAAAATATTTCCCTTGACTTTGTTTACCTTAAACAGTAGCCATGAAGGTGCATATCTTGGATTTACCTTTGAGAAAGAACTTGCTGGCTAGGTGCAGCAGCTCGCAACTGCAATCCTAGCACTCTGGGAGGCAATGTCCCTTGAGCTCAGGAGTTTGAGGCCAGCCTGAGCAGAGTGAGACCCCATCTCTATTAAAATAGAAAAAATTAACTGGGTGTCATGGTGAGTACCTGCAGCCTTCTTAGCTGCTCAGGAAGTTGAAGCAGAGGTTACTGTGAGCTGGACTGATACCACTGCACTCTACCCAGGACAACAGAGTGAGACTTTGTCTGAAAAGAAAAAGCTTCCTCAGTTGTTTAAGGCAAGCCTCACTGGGGCAGACTTGATACTGACTTAGCATTGTGAGGGTACTAATGGCTGGCCATTTCTGCACTATGTGAGACTCCTGTATAGACAATCATTGCACCAGAGCTCTCTGATGGGCTAGGTGGGACTTTCCAAGCTGCACTCCACTCTGAGGCTCTTAAAGTCCAGTGCTGCTTTCTTCTCCTCTCTTTTCACAGGTCCCAGACATGCATCATGGCCTGAAGGTTTTCTCTGTCTACTTCCACTGCCTTAACTTTTTCTATTTCATACATGTTACTCTAAATGAGTTTGTTTCACTTTTCATTCTGTCTTTGTATCTGTTTCTGGGAGGTCAAATTAGCATGATCCACCAACTACTGCCACAATTTTTTGTTACCCTTTATAGTAGGACTTCTCCAAAGAGTTGTAAAGTTCACGCCTGTAACTGCTCTCTTCCCACTGGTTCTTGATTCCCTCTAGATTCATACATTATCACCCCCCCACCCCCATACCACTTGCTATACCTGCATGTACTCACATACTCTTTGCTTTCATTAACATCACTAATACCTTCCCTGATGGTCAATCCAAGGATCGATTTTCGTCCAAAAGCTGATTTGCCAAATTCCTCATTCCCTCCACCTTGATTTGATATACATTTTTCACTTCACTTCCAAAACTCTCTCTCTCTTTCTCTCTCTCTCATGTATTCCCTTTCACTCTCTTTTCACCAATGAGAGTGGCAGCTCTTTCTGAGTCTTCACTGTGATTCTTCCTCTTAAGTTTACAGTGTCCCAGAGTTCAATCCTGGGAAGCCGATTTTTTTCTCTATTTATTGATATATCCTAGGTGATAGCAGGTCAAAGAATGTAAACACCACCTAAATGCGGGCAACCCCCGAACATCCAACTCAGCCTTCTCTTTCCTCAAATTCTACACTTGTATGCCCACATACCCTATAGTTGGAGGTTTGAAAACCTTTCAAACACAAAATTTCCCATCTTTTTCCTGGTCCTCAAGCTTTCCTTCTTTTAGCTTATGACAATGCCATTCTTCTCAGGCCCCAAATGCTTGAGGTCACTTTCTCTGACAATCTGTATCTACTCCTTCAAAATATCCAGAATATATCTATAAGTGGTCCATTTTTTTTTACCTCCTCTACCAATACTCTTCTGGTCTGAGACATTGTTAATTTTCTTCTGGATAACTACAGTAACATTTCCTGGCCTCTCCTTTGGCACCTGTAGTCTCTTCTCAAATGAACATCCATTGAGAACTTTTAGAAGAATAAATCAAGTTATGACACTTCTTCACTCAGAATGCTCCACTGGGTCCCAATTTTACTTAGTCAAAGCCAGAGTCATCATGAAGGTCCCTGGGCCCCTAAGTCCTCTCCCAAGTCCTGATACTTCTTTAACTTCCTCTTCTGCTACACTCTCTCTTAGCCACACCATCCTCCTTGCTGTTTCCCACTGTACCAGGAATACTCCTGCCATAGGGCCTGCTCTGTAGCTGTCCCCTCTGACTCAATGGCTTTTTCATTTGAACAATCATGAATAGCCTATTTATTAATGCTAAGAGAGTACAATTTCCTAATTTTCCTTTTTTTAAAAAATCCTGCACAATTTTCTTTTCCTATAACAATGCTATTTAGCTTACTCTAAAATTATCTTATGTACTATGTTTACTATTTATTATCTACTGATTGCTTATTACTGGATAATTGAATCAGACTGAATGAATCTTCTAGAAATTTTACCTAAACTCCAAAATGAAATAATGCACAAACTGGTTCAAGTATAAGGAGGATTAAGCTGCATGTAGGCAGGGATGTTTGGCCATTTTTTCCTCTTATGTGTTCAGGGTCTGGTACGTAACAGATGCACAATAAACATTTGTTTAATGGATGAAAAGTTGTTAATTTAAGTGCTGTAATTAAGATAGCTAAAGAACAGATGAATATGGCCAAGGGAATCTGACCAAAGGCTCTTCTACTGATCCATAGATCAGGGTCTTGGTCACTCTATTTAGCCTTCTCACCTCCTGCTGAATCTCCTCAGCAGATAACATCTGTTTTCACTCTTGTTTTTTCAAATATGATTTCTGGATATGTTATTAGCCTGGCACTAAATCTATCTGAAGCTTCTAAGTAAAGTAATAGGGATTTTAGCAGTGTCTAAAGACATTTGGTATTGAAGAAATAATAACTTTTCCACATTACGTTTGGAAATGGGAAATATACCAGGAGTAGTGATAACATGGATAATAGTGTAGTAGATGATATTATGTTGAAATTGCTCAACTTTCAAGTTTCAAGGGCTGTTAGTACAATTTTGAAATGTTGATGTTGATAATAACATCACATGACTTTTTTGCTTATATTTACCTTTTAATTGACATATAATAGTTTACATATTTATAGGGTATATGTTGCAAGCATAGAATGTGTAATGATAAAGTCAAGGGATTTGAGGTGTTCATCACCTTGAGTATCATTTCAGTGAAGTAGGAACATTTAGTACTTCTAACTACTTTCAAATGCATAATACATCATTGCTGATATAGTCACCCAACTCTGCTATCAAACACAGGACTCACATCTTCTATCTAACTGTATGTTTGTAGCCATTGATCAATGTATCTTCATCCCTACTTCCTACCTCCACACCCTTCCCAGCTTCTGGATTCCATCTTTCTGCTCTATACCTCCAGGAGATCAACATTTTTTTTAGTTCCCTCATGTGAATGAGAGCATGAAAAATTAGTCTTTTTGTGTCTGGCTTATTTCACTTAACACGGTGACCTCCAGTTCCATTTATAGTTTCTGAAAATGTTCTGCCAATTCTTTTTATGGTCTCACTTTTCATTTTTTTTTTTGTTTTTTGGACTGAAGTAAGGATTGAATAAGTTAATATGTGGAAACCTTGGCCCATTTCTTGGGACACTGCAAGGCTTCTGTACAGGTTAACATCACTTCCTTCCCGCTGCTATTAAGAGGAACCTTTACTACCACCTCACCCCATCTCATGCTTGTCTTTTCAGGGAACCTTTCTTGGAATAATAATTTATTTCATTGGCAATATACTTTCCCTTTGGTAGGGAAATCTCTAAAGATAAATGTTTTTTCACTTATCACTGGTAATTAAATTTGCTCCACATTTTTATCCTTGGAGTGTGCTATAAGCCTTTTATCATTGTTTTGCTATTTCCTTGCTTTGAACTTGGTATTGATGTAGTGAACCATTCATTTGTTTGTTTATTCATTAATGTAGTCAGTCCTAATATACATATGTGACCTTACTCTGTGTCTGGATCTGCACTAATCTTTGAAGATAAGAAACATAAGATATAGTTCATGTCTTCCAGGATTTTCTTGTCTAGGGGAGGAAAAAAGGCAGGCAAATAGACATGTGAAACATTGAAAACATCGTAGAAGAATTATAAAATGCAACAAGGGCCTAAGAGGATTATAAAAACAAAAATTGAAAATATTCAATCTGTCTGGGACAGTCATAGATCTTTCCTAAAAAAACTGCCTGATCTGGACTACAATTGGAAGAGTAAGGGATGATTTGCCACAGTGATCAAGGATGAGAGAAAAATAAGGCAAGGGTATCTCACTGTGAATAACCTGATCAGGTAGGTAATATACAAGTATATCAAGGTAGCTAAAACGTAGTCCTTATGGAGGGTGGCCTGGACAGGATGCTGGAATGCCACCAAGCATTTCCACTTTAACTTCTTGGACATTAGGCATCATAGACAGAAAAGTCTCTGAACTATCATTTCGGTTATTTGTGTCAGAAACTTTAATTATTGACTACATCTCTATCAAGATACATGTTAGTCTTTCAAAGTGCACCATTAATATATAAGAATTTAGTTGCACTATATAGTAAGGAAAATGACAAAAGCCTCAAATTCAGGCAGAGAAAGGTAGAGTAGTAATAAGAACATACGAAAGCATCAGGGACTACAAGGCTTCACTTTGGGTTTCCTAGTAGCATAGGAGAAGGAGAAAAATCACAATTGGATGGATTACTTCTTTCTAAAAGGAAGAACAGTTGTCTCTCTTCATGGGAAGACACACGCTTTCTCAGGTTTGAGATTAGAAAGATCACTTTCTGGCAGATCTTTGCATAGAGGGTCATTGAATAATGGTTAGAGCCATTGTCTTTGAACATGTTTTACAGATGGGCAGAGGTTCATTTTATGTTCAGTCCATCAGTGAAAGATGAAGAACACGAGGCTGATGTTTTATAATGGCCAAATCCAGAGACCCAGAGCTATAAGGCAAATTCAGGAGATAAGTGTGTGGAGCTTTCCTGTGACACAACTCTGAATTTGGTTTAGATTTTAAATATTATTTTCATGGTAAAAAGGTTCTGCTTTTAGTGAGTGCTTTGAGCTGAGAATTATAAACTAAAGGAGGAAATAATGGAGAACAAGTACCTGCCTGGCTCTTACTGAGACTTTTCAGTAGAGTTGGATTTGGTAACCTGGTGAGTTGTCTGTACTGGCAAATTTGGCACTCACATGTTAGACCTGCAATGATGTTTGCTACTTATCCCCTTTATGTGGCAACAGCCCAGCTGTCGGAGGACTGCAGACAGAATATTCTTTGGGGACAGGAGCTTTCATAGCCTAAGAATTGGCAATAACTATTTTTGAATGATTGAAAAATGAGTTATTTGATTTCTGTGAATTTACATTGCAAAAGTGAAGTATGTCGGAGAAAGTAGGAGCCCCCATCTTTAGCATTGACAGAGGATAGTCACAAAGTGTAAATAATTTCCTTTAACATTTATGACTGCCATAACACAGTAAATCAGCATGTGATTATTATCTCTCCTTTCACTGATGTGCAGAGGGGAGAAATAAGCTTGCCCCATTTCACAAACTCATAACTGCCGAATTCCATCCAGGTCTTTGTTCATTTGATTAAGTCATAGATGTTCCCTTAAAGATGGTCTCCTAGAAATGAGAATCATGGATTTCTGAAATGAGATTATATCTTCGCTAGAAGCTAGGAGATGGACCATATGATTTCCTAACAGGCTCAGTTGCTTGACTCTTTGTTATAACTTTGCGATGTCTCTGGCACTGGGTTAACTTTCATGACAGTATGCACGGTGCTGGCTGGTGGGTGGATGGCTGGGACACACGACTTTGTTGCACAGTATTGCTGTCTCTAATAGCTGCCTGGCTGTCTGCTTTATTCTTGTATTTCCCAGGAGGAGGTAAATACTTCATTTTAGAGAAACTAGTCTCTAACCCAAAGTGGCCTAGAAGCCTGAGCTGCATATTAATATGTATCAATGATAGGAAAATACTTTGTTCTTAAAAGTTCATCTGTTCCTTCTTTTTGCCCTTGAAAATTTTGTATTTGAAGCAGCAAGGAACAGAGGAAAGCTAACATAGTTTATTCTTTGGTTTCCTACCAGTGCAATTTTCTAAGTGTTAGTTTCCTAAAATAAATGTTTCCATAGACAACCATGAAGGACCTCGGATTTTTGTCCCTCTAACGACATATAGGAGAAGGGTATGTCTGGAAGAGCTGAACCGTTAATGCTGCTGACTAGAAGTCTCTTGGTTTACTGATATCCCAATGTCACACAAAATATTTAATAAACGAACTGCCAATAGAAATTTTCCTAAACAGTCTGAGCTTGTGAATTCTTTTTTTCCTCTCTGGTTTTCCTCCCGCGGCCTCTGGTTCTTCCTCCATGCTTGGTCTCTCCCTTTCTCTTGCCTACAGTACACATCTTTCTCCATCTCTGTATTATTAGCCTTCCACAAGGGTATTTGGCTTAAATAGAAGGATTAACAGATGCTGACTTCTATATTGTGAAGCATGCAGAAAAAAGAAAACATATTCATGTTGTGAAAAACCTACCTTACTCCAACAGTGATAGTCCTCGAAAATACATGTTTTATGTGAGTTCTATGCCACATTTTGTTATTGTTGAGATGTTCAAGAGAATTTAACTCAGTTAGGTTCAAATGCCCCCTATGAGAGTGTTCAATTGATTATTCTCAGAAATAGTCAGTGAATATTTCCATTTTAAATATTTGAAAGGCCTTTTATACAAATGCATTTATATTTTTGCTTTCATTTGTGTTATTATCTTAACCCTATCTATTGCCATCTGCTTCAATAGAGGCAAAATGCAATTACAAATGGTTTCTGGTTATAGTTGTTAAGAATGATCCTTAATCTTAAACTATATATATGTGTATGTGTGTATACACAAATGTAATCATGTTGGAGAGTACTACACATGTATACACACATACACATACATATATATATATAGTCTAAGATTAGTTAGATGAATGTCACACAAAAAATTTAATAAATGACACTGAAAATAGAAACATGTATGTGTATGTATACATATGGAG
>CAUYQV010144398.1:0-25578 GCA_963574575.1 Galagoides demidoff | reverse complement strand
GAATCAGAACGTTTTAAAACTATAACTGAGAAAATGACATGAAGGCTGTGTTGATCAGTTTGATGGAAGTATTTCGGATTGCATGTGAAAACCCCACACTGTACCCCAGAAGTGCATTAATGTACATAGTTACCATTCGATAAAAAATAAAAAAATTAAAAAATTAAAAAATTAAAAAAAAAAGAAAAGCAAGGAGAAACAAAGGAAAGCTTTCTGAGAACAGAAGAAACTCAAAGTAGCAACAGATAATTCACTGGAAAATGTGATGGGCCAATTTGAGAATAGTAGCTGAAATTGGGAGGGGTTCTGCTACCCAGTAGTAGGTGAGTGTAAGGAGCCCACCAGATGGATCGAAGGGGTTAGTGCATCATGGTTCCCACATGCTCTCAAAACTAGCCTGTTGGGGCTCCTTCCAGGGTCCCCTCTAAAGAGAAACTGCTGACAATGGAATAAAAATCGAATAGGGTCAGGATAATAAAGACAAAAGAAAGAAAAAGTCCAGAGAAAAGTTAGAAAGTGGAATAGAGCCAAGAAATCTCAGAAAGCAAGTCACCATGTATTTTTTTAAACATTATATAAAACAACAGAAGTGGGAGCTCTGTGGAGATATGAAAGGGCATGTGAATGAAGCCTCCTTCCAAAATGTATTTCATATAAACATGAAATTACTGGATTCAAATTCCACATATATAAGAGAGAATAGCAGTTTTGCTGATCACGAAAGCACATCAGAAAGACATGCTCAAACAGGCCAAAGTAAAAACCCAATAGCATGCAATTTTATGATTAAGCTCAAAAGCATTTTAAAATTTTAAATTATAAGTCATGAAAGATAACATAAATCAGAAGTAGAAAAACGTAGAAAAAGGTGACAGAATTCAAGAAATAATTAGAAGGAAAACAGTCATTTTTTCATAAGGAACACAAAAGCAAAATTTATAAGCACTATAAATAATGCTTATGAGAAATAAAAGTCATAAAGGAAGGAAAATTTTTAAATCAAAAAGAAATTAAATGGGAAGCACTCATGCACCATTGGTGGGATTGCAAACTAATACAGCCTTTTTGGAAAGAAGTATGGAGAATCTTCAAAGAACTAAAAGTAAATCTTCCACTTGAACCCACAATCTCATTATTAAATATCTCCCCAGAAGAAAAAAAAATCATTTTATTATAAGGACACTTACAGTTGAATATTTATTGCAGCTCAATTCACAATTGCAAAGACATGGAAAAAAAACAACTGTCCTCCAACCCATGAATGGATTAATAAACTGTGATTTGTATATACTGTGGAATATTATTCAGCCATAAAAAAGAGGGAGACTTTGCATCTTTTGTATTTACCTGAATGGATTTGGAGAACATTCTTCTTAATATCTCAAAAATGGAAAAGCAAGCCTCCCATCTATTCAATGCTAAGTTGAAACGAGTAGATTGACAACTACATATCTACATGAGAGAAAACAGAATTAAATTGAAGAAAGGGGGAGGGAATTCAGTAAGTTCCCACCTAATGGGTATAAAGTGGATATATGGCACATCTCCTGAGTGAAGGACTCAACTACAACTGGGACTTTACCTTAATAATACAAACAACGTAACCTAATGGTATGTACCCTCATCTAAATCTGAAATTAAAAAAAAAAAAGGATGAAATAAATATGGTTTGAGAGAAAATGACAAATATTGAAGACAGGCAAAGAAGATCCACTGCATGGATAATGGGCATCCCCGAAGCAAAAAATTCAAAGCCAAGTGACAAACCAAATTTCAAAAATTATAATTCAAAAAACCTCATGAAATTAAAAATACATATAGTATAACCTTTGTAAATTGACCACCGAAGGGACTGTAACAAACTGGTCAGTATACAGAGGTAGCCAACATGAGGAATTAAGCTTACTGTACTGATATGCACATGTAGTATATGTCTCATCTGTGAAAATTAGGCCAACTTAAGGAAGTGGTCATAGTAGGAAGGTGGTCAGCTTTGGAGGTTGTACATTGTGTGCCTGAGAATGTTGAGCCAGAGGGTCTAACACATAGTCTAGTAACATTATTGAGTTTCAAAGAAGAAAAAAAAATCCTTTGGGCATCTGAGCTAAAAGAGTAAATGAGTTATATGAGAAAGAAAATGATAATGTCATCAGACTTTTTCACAGCCATGTTATGACAGAAGAAAATGGAATAACACATCAAGGTACTCAAAAAAGAAAATGCAAACATGAGCCAAGGATTTTATATTCAGTAAAATTGACCTTCAAGTATCAGGAACACAAAATATAATTACCTAGTATGTAAGAACTCAGAGGATATTGTTCCCACGAGCCCTTCCTCAGAAATTTGCTAGAGAATGAGTTTCAGACACTGACATAAAACCCGTGGTGAGCATTAAACGTATAGTTACTGGAAAAACCAAGACTGTGGGTTAAAGGAATATGTTATGATCTGACAATATAGATGTAGTATTAAAAATAGGGTGAGTGCAGGGGGAATGTGCAGAACATTTTAAACTTTTTTATTAATCATAATTAGCTATTACTATTATTGTTGTTGTTATTCTGAGGCTGCTGTATATATAATGTGGAATAAACCAAATGAATAATTATGGGCCATTCTAATTCTATTATTTCAGTGTATTGAGGACAAGGAGTCTCAGATCAAAAGAATGGAAATATAGAGTAGCATAGAAAAGGTAAAGTTGTAGATGTGAACTTGAATTTGAATTTTTAACTTTATATATATTATATTCCCTCTGCTCCTCTTATGTCCACTGAAAAAGGACTATGGCCAAGAGATACAGTGAGCATCTTTTATGCACGGATTGTGGTGTGATACACTTTTCCCATTGAAAGAGACCAGGGCTTCTTGGAGAAGTGGCTGATCCCAGGTCTGGGCAAAAGAAATACATAATATACGACGAACAGGGCATGTTGAAAGGACTTAGGAGCCCATGTAAAGAGACTCCTAGTGGCCAAAGATGGCAACTTGAGCTTTAATAAGAATGGTAACGACATCGGATTGAAACCTATACTTAAACATGGCTTTAATATGTTTACGTTTGTGAGTTTATGTTGGCATTTTAAAAATTATCTAGTCATATTCTGAGGATGACAGGGACACAAATTATCTGAAAAGTGGGTAAATGAAGGGAAATAAGCACTTACCTGTCATTCTTAATCTGAACCACACCCCTGAGTAACCAAATAATGGATGAAGGGCAGCATCTTTGTATAAAATTATTCTAGTTGATATATGAAAACTAAACGATTTATGGATCTAGGCCTTAGATTTTAGACATTGAGCACCAGTACCTTCTAATATTAAAAAATGAGCAAAAAGCAGACATTATGTGCCCCCTGATGAAACAGCAGAACATCACTATGGTTTTGACTAAAGCGATTGAACTTGAACCTGATCGATCCTCAGAATCCACCTGCCAAATTCAGGAACACAGAGACAGAGGAATGTGTTGAATTACATATAACTATACGGACAACAGAATCCAGACTGTGGGAAACTCCACAGGGCAAATGAACGGACAAATTGAAAGGAAAGAGATGAAGGAGGAATCTATAAATTGAAAGAAGACATAACATTTCAAAAAATGGGCATCATTAGATGACAGTGTCTGGGAATGCACTTGGATAATAAATGATAGAAGAAAAAAAACCATGGAGAAGTGATTACTCTGAAGGTCAGGGAAGTGGCTAATTTTGAAGAGGAGGTGGAGGTGGTGATGGAAATGAGGACAGGGAAGGCCTTCTAGGTGGTCTGTAAAGTTCTGTGTAGTTACTGTAAGAATGCTCACTTTATAATAATTCACTAGGCCATTTATTTTTTAATGTAGTTTTCTGTATCTATGTGTTTTCTTAAAATAATAAACACATAAAAAAAATCAAAACCAAAACTCATTAAGAAACTATAAGTAGAGTTTATTTGAGACAGAGTCTCACTCTGTCACCTTGGGTAGAGAGTGCCATGGAGTCATCGTAGCTCACAGCAACTTCAAACTCTTGGGCTCAAGCAATCCTTCTGCCGCAGCCTCCTGAGTAGCTGGGACTACGGGCGCCCACCATGATGTCTGGCTACTTTTTAGAGGCTGGTCTCAAACTCCTGAGCAAAAGCAATCCACTCCCCTCAGCCTCCCAGAGTGTAGGATTGATTACAGGCGGGGCCTGTAAATGGAATTTACAGCCATGGGAACAAGAGAGAGTCTAGATAGGCAGACAGTCCAGACCTGAGCCCTTGAGGATTCCATCATTTACAAGTCTGGTAATAAGGAGAGAATGAGATGGGGCTGCCATTGAGGCAGGAAAACAAAGCAACTGGGGTGAAGAAACATGAGTGAGATATCAGAGAAGATGAAGTAAGCACTGGTCAGTGCTGTGACCAACTGGACGGAGCAAACACCACAGACCATCTACTGGCTTTGGTGCAATGCAGGTGACTGGCAGCTTTGCTAAGCCCTGTCACCGCTGTGGAGATGGATGCCTCATGGGTTGGGTGGAGGTGAGAATGGGAGGTGAGCTGGAGGCAGTGAGCAAAGACTGCAGTTACAAGGGGGCCTTGAATGAAATAAAAGAGAGTGCGAGGGATGATAGGAAGGCCCTCCACTATCCTAGTTCCATGCACAGTGTGAATCCTAGCCAGCCATGATGGCAGATGAGCTACCTTGTCTGTTCTGCTGAAGGTCATCACCCACCACCCAACCCTATCTGGTGCCCACTCCTGCCAGCATAGCCGGTGGCCAGCTGTTGCTCTTCATGCAGGGCAAGCAGGCCTGAAGGGCAGGAGGCACAAGGCTTGCAGGCAACAGTAGCCAGCTGCCAAGAGAGGATGCCAGTCAGATCAAAGCTGTCTGCTGGGGTTTCTGATCTCCATAGCCATGTGCCTTGGCAAGGTTGCATCAATTCTTGCCACATCTTGTTCATGACACTCCTCCAAGGCTGTACCACAGCCATGTCCCATCCCCATGGGGCAGGAGGGCTGGGCACCTGAAGGTGAGGTGGGCTGGGCTGTTGGAGACACACTCAGTGGGGCACGGGCTCTGGCTTGTTGCAAGAGTAGCCTTTTGTTCATTGAGAGATCAGAGCCAAAAAGCTAGAGCCGAGAAGTTTCAGAGGGCTGGATACCCTATTCAGAGCCACCTGGAAATTGAAAAGGAGCATTTGTAGCCCTTGATCCACACCAGCCTCTTGTGCTCCCTTTAGTTACCAAGGCCCCAGAATCCCATCCCATAGCCACCTACCCTGTCCCAGGCAGAAGCATCCCAGCGTGATGGCATTGGTGTGAAATTAGTGACAGTGCCAACCTCATGGATTTGCTGTGAGAAGTGGGTCCCTGTGCTTAAAGTGCTCAGAGCACCTGCTGTGCAGGTGGGGCCCACCTGAGTGAGGTGGCCTCCTGAGCTTTCCACAGGCTCCACCTACTTCATGGCATCTTCTGCCAGGACCCTAAGAGACATCCTGCAAGACTGAGCTGGGTCTCCTCCAGGCCTTGCTGCAAGGACCTCAGCTCCCACAGAGCTGCCACTCTGTACCCCAGGACTACTCACTGCCCAGTGAGGTTGGAGGTGCAAGGGACCTAGAGGTGATTTTCTAAGATGAGAAAACTGAGGCTTAGAGGAGTAGAGGCTTTTCTACTGCTTTTAGAATTTCAGAATTCTTTGCTTCACTGAAACATGTTTAGTGATCTCATTTCAATATCTACCTGCTGGAGCCAAAATCGCACATTGCATTATGGGGCACTTTGGAGGACTAAATAGACCCAGGGTGGTTGTGTGTCTCTCAGCAGCCTTTCCCGAATCTGGTGGCAGTGCTCAGCATTTGTGTGAATTGTCACTGAACTGGTCCACTCATATGCCTGTCTAATATCCAGGGGCAGGCCTGCACAAGAGGTGACTTTTGTGGTTCGAAACAGTCTTGCTAACAGATCACACAGACCAAACCCCTTACCCTTGGTGTAGGACCGTGCTCCAGCCAGCTGACCTCACATGTGCTCCAACCTTGTCCACCAGGACAGCCCATCTGGTGGCCAAAGCTGGTGTTTGGGAAACACAGATGGCTGGTTCGCATGACATGGAACAGCTTGGGATCTGGACTACAGGGACAAGTGGCTGAACTTTTGTAGATCCAGCCAGATGTTTGGCATGATTAAGTGTAGATTGTCTCTCTCCCCCTTCTGAGCCTACTCTCAGCCTCAAGAACTTTAATAAAATGCCTGAGCCTGGTTGGAGTCCAGAATCTACAGCTATTACACATGAACATAGCATGGGGTTGTAGTTGGGCCCCTGGGCAAGTCATATGCTCTCCATGTATCTGCTTTTGACTTGAAGACCAAGGGAGCCTAGGACAGTAACAGCTGAGAGCCACTGCCTTCCCCCCGCAAGTGAGTGGCAGAGCCTTTCCCTAGAGTAAGGGAAAGCACTAGAGCATCGCCATGGGAGCCGGCTGACCCCACATCACCCATAGCTGCTGGTGGCCCTGCCCCAGCTGGGACTCTGAGCATCCTGCCTACCACACACTCCACCCATATAAGGCCCATCCGGGAGAGAGAAGGTGAACTCCAAGAAGTGATCCAGCACTGCCTGGTAACCTGGGAGCAACTGTCTCTGGGATCTGCCTGGGATCCTGACCTCCCTGGGTTAATAGAGGAGATTGTCCTAGCCACTGTGTCCCCATGGAGCCAAGTGGCTATCAGGAAATGGGAGCCCTGTCTCCTTGCCCCTCAATCTCCTCCTGGTGAGTGCCTCCGGTAGGGGGTCTGTAAAGTGCAGTGGCCTCTCCTACCCTTCTTCTGGCCGTGTACTCTGAAAACTGCTTTGGTTATGCGTCATCTCCAGGGTCACTCTCACCTTGCCATAGAGGTGGCATCTTTCTTTAGTTTTATTTAAATTCAAAGGCTGAGATTGCAGCGAGTTACCCAGCCCTACCTCCTATTTCTGGGGTCTTCCAGCAGGGCCAGGAACCTAGCCATCTGAGGGAGGCAAGGCCTCGGAGACGTGTGCTGTGTATGAACTGCACATCTAGCCATGTTCCTGGGGGGTTCTGGTAGCTGCCTCAGAACCCCACTGCTGCACTCTGCTGCTCCTTGGTATAACCGAGCACTTGCTGTCATTCTGAGCATCCGTATCATTAACTCATTTCTCATTCACAGCATCCTCCACTTCGCACTGCAGGGATTGGAGGCATAGAGAGGTTAAGAACCTGGCCTCAGTGTTCACAGCTAGGAGGTGGCACAGTAGGCAGAGGGCTCTTAACCATGGTGTAATCTTCTTTCCTGCAAAGGCCAAGTGTAGATTCCCCTCTTCAGACGGCCTTTCACGTGACAGCTCCAGAGGGAGCTTAATCTTTCAGATCAGATATCAAATGTCTTCTCTCCTCATGGACATCAGTATACATGCATGCATCCATGCACGCAAAAGCACACGTGCAGGTCACATCAACAAATAGTCATTGCTTTGTTCATTCATTCAGACTACCAGAGCCCATTGGGCCCCATGAGTACTGTGCTAGATGCTGAGGCTTCTGAGAAGGGTGAGATGCAGTCCGTGTCCTGGGGGAGTCCTCAAGCTGACAGGAGACTTGAACCTGGAAATATGCAGTGGCTCTAGGGCAGGAGCAGTGATACAGGCCTGTGCTGACTGTCATCGGAACACAGAGGAATGAAGTGGTCTGGGAATCTGGAGCCTGAGATTTCATCTCAGGAACTGAGAAAATTTGGTTTAATAGAGCCTTACAGTTGTCATACAGAAGACCTGGGTTCTAATCCTAGCTCTGCCCATTATTGGCTGGGGAGTTGTTACAAGGATGCTGTGTCTGCGGACCTGGAACAAAGTTCAGAACACATGAGGTCTTATAAATGTTTTTTGAAATTTTCTTTGACCAACTGGCTCTGTGACCTTGAACAAGTCTGCTAACATCCTTGGGCCTCAATCTTCTCATTTATAAAATGGGAACAATAGTACCTATCTTGACTACCTTTAAAACCGGTGAGAAGTAGAAAACTATTTACTCCGGATGGAAGGGCTTTGACGTGCAAATTTGATCTTCAGTTGTAGTGAGTAGCCAGTGGGGCTGGCCTAGGGGTTGAGCAAGGGAAATTGGATCTCTGTGTTGAGGACAGAATGGGTCCTTCAAGGGGCTTGGCTGAAATACCCTGGAGCCAGGGATGGACTGGCACCCTAGCTTTCTCTTGAAGTCGGTGGAAAGCACTTTGCAGTGATAAACTCTTTCACAGATACTTCCTAATAACAACCGCCTATAAGATTTCCAAGGGGAACAAGGCTGGTGAGAATGTTATGGAAGCTATTCAGTGTCTGTTAAAGCCTGGCTTTATCAGACTAGGCAGTGATCAGCTCCTGGGACCTGGGAACGTTCCAGAGGCTGCATGGGGCTCAGGCTGCCTCCTTTCCCCTGGGCTTGGACACGGGGCACAGCAAGGCTCACAACCCTACCATCCACCAGTTCTTGTCAATCAATTCAGCTTTCTGTTGTTTATCTGTTTTTCTTTAGAGTTTTTAAAAATAGGAAGAAAGAGCTGAAGGGCTGGTTCTCTGGCTGTAAACAGCAAGGACGAGAGTAACGTTGGCTACTATTCACTCTGTGCCAAGTTCTGGGCATAGCAGCGGCTGTGCTGTCCCACCAGTGATTGGCCAACTGGAGAATGAAGGGTCCCTTTTCCTGGGAAGAGGACACGGGAGGTAGCAAGAGGAGAGACGGTGGAAGGAGTGGGGCAGTGCAGGGCAGAAGGGATGGCATTTGTGTGAAAAGACTCATGGGGAGATTTATGGGGAAGTTGGTGCTGGAAAAAGCAACGTTTCTAAGTGGAATATTAATGGAATCCATTTTCTTGCCATCTCCTGCAGGAACACTTTGGAAGTGCAGGGGGAAAAAAATCGCTTTGCCGTAATAACTGTTATTTATATGAGAGAACAGCATTGAATATATCAAAATGTGAGGTTTCAAGGTAATAACTGGACCCTCAGAATCATCATTATCCATTTAAAAGGCAATTTCTGGGCTTGGAAATTGATGGAAAAAAATGGCCCAATCCTACCACGGTGGTAAATAAATTTGTGTTTCATTTTTATGATTTGATTTCATTCTGAATCTGATAGGACTTGATGACTGAAGGGAACTGAGTAGGGGAGTAAATGGGAACGACCTTCCTGGTGCATCCCTGCCCATGTCCATATATGACCTTTAGGGGGAGGTCTCTAACTGCCATTCTGGTCACAGCTGGAGGGAAGACAGTAGGGATAGAGGAGGGAATTGCTTCCTGAGTCCACAGGGCATCTTCTAGAAAACTTATCGCCAGATCCTATAATTCTGCCTTTCTCCCACCTGCGGGGTTAACCACCATGATGGAACATGGCTCTGGATTTTTTAAAATTCAAACTAAATCTGTATTTTTTTCTTCCCAGAAAATGGGAATCGTCCTATGCATCCTGTGTTGCACTTGGTCCTTTCACTATATTGTGAACAGCTTCCTGTGTCATTCACACAAACCTACACACTTCTTCCCTTAAGCACCAGATTATAATCTAAGTAACTGTTCCACTTTGGGTGGACATGTGGGTTCTTTCCATCTCTGTACCTTTGTACATTTTACAACTGTTTTTGGAGACTAGTTCCTAGAAGAAAGATTTGAGTGAAAGGGTATGAGTATTTTATATTAGAATCAACAAGGCATTGTTGACCTTGAGAAATGAGCTCTGACAGCCTCTGTCCCCCAGGTCAAATGGATTGCCATGATGTCAGACCAGTGGACAAAACTAACAGATACTTTGGGAACTGGTGATTTTGCTCATTTAGGGACCAGGATGAAGGTTGAGAAAGATGTGGAGCTGGTTTTGAAAGATGGGCCATTTAGCTTCATCTTCACCGACGTCATCATCACTGATGGTGACAGCAGTGTGACTTCGGACATATGCAAGAGGATAGTGACAACCTCCTTTGCCACCTCTGCTGGTGATAACAACAGCTACCACTGAGTACTGACACTACTTGGGGGCACCCGACACTTGCTATCCAGCCCAAATAGGGATTCTAGCTCTGCTGTCAATGAGCTCAGGACTTGGGTGTGTTTTTTAAATCCCTTCTTGGGGAAATGGCACCACCACACATAGTATAAAGTGCTATTTAGATGTCAGTGTCTTTATTAACCATGAGTGTGAAATTGATTTAAAGCTGATCAAAGCGTGCCTTTCTTCTGCCCCCACCTCCACCCCAGGGCTCAGACCCCTGGGGCCCTACTTTTTTCCTCTTTGCTTTTTGGCCCTGGGGTAATTGTTAAACCTTTCTAAGCCAGTTTCACTTTCTGAACACTTATGGGAGGCGTAGTTGGGTGAGAGGTCCAGCCCTGTGGTGATCAGAAGCGTCTTTAGCCAGATCCCATTCATCTGTTCATAGTTTGGCACACCAAGGCAGAGGTGCTCCGCTGATTTTCAGAGAAAGGGTGAAAGGACAGCTAGATAAGACAGAGAGGTAGGTTGGTAGATGGGAAGGACAGGGAGATGGGCTATAGGAGGAAGGTGAAAAGAGCAAAGTGGTTCATCCTCCAGACCCTTTTTCTGTCCTCGCCTGGAGGGGAGAGATCTGTGGCCTCAGAACCCAAGGACGCAGAACATGGAATGCTAACAAGGAAATGCCTTACAAGCCAGGGCACTGTTCTAAAGAGCAGGCAGGGAGGGGCTTATGCTTATCCAAAAGTGGGGAATAAAGGCTTCATTTGTATTCAGCCATTCTCCACTGCAGAGAAATCGAAAAATATTCATGAGTGGCAAGCATTGGACAGCCAGATTCCTCAGGAAAGAGCCCGGCAGAGCACCGTTTTTCCCACTTTCTCAAACCCAGACCCCTCTTGAATTCATGAAGTCACTTGGTATTGGAGGCAGAGATTAGAGAATGGGGATAATTCAACAGAGTGGTTAAGAGTATAGAGTTGGAATCCTGGTTTCACCACTAGCAAGCTGTTATTGTGCAAATCACTTACCCTCTCTGAGCCAGGGATAATAGGGTCTTTCTCGCAGGCTTGTTGTGAAAATTAAATGAGATAAGTGCTTGGAACACAGTAGGCGCTCAGCACAGGGAAGCTCTGCAGGGTTTAGCATCCCCTGAAATAAGAGCTGTGTGTTATTGCCAAACTCTAACAAGCGATTAAAATCCACAAGCTCAAGGTTTTCCCAGCACCAGCAGAGAATCCTGCCTCCATGTGCTAAGAACCCCTGGTAAGTGCTATCGTCATTAGTGAAATAAACAAGGAATTAGTGGGCCAGCAGAAGGCGCTTCCTCAGCACATCCTATTAGTCTGCTGCTGGTTAGTTAACATTAGTTGGAAACCGATTAACTGCACGTCCCAACAGGCACCAGCCACTTCACTTCTGCGCCAGACCTCGGTGTCCCCAGCCTGTCTTGACACGTCCTGGTCTCCTCCACTGATAGGGGTGGACAAAGGGAATCAGTGTTAGCAATGTGAAGACAGATCTGGAAGGAGCCCAGGAAGGGATGGGAAAAGTCCAAAACCCCACCAGTGGAGTACCGTGAATGGAAAGCCAGGGGTGTTAAGATGGTTTGAGGTTGAGGAAAAACTTAGACAAATAGCACAAATTTTAGACATCGCTTGAGAATTCTTGAGAACAATATGGGGTGAGGGGGCGAGAAGAGGCGTTCAGGCTGCCGGGGTTCCTGGTTCTGTGCACCACTGTTCCCATTTGTGGTATTTTTGCTTTGTGATTTATTTTGAGCACAGCTCTATATTACGGTTAATATTTTTAGGATTGCTGTTACTACTGTGAACACGATTGTCAGATAATTTCATCAGAATTGGATCAAGGTGTCTAGAAAGTGGGCACAGAGCCTGGCATAAAATCTTTGTGTGAGTGTGTGTTCCTAGGCACACAAGCAAGTATACACACACACACACACACACACACACAGGCCTTCAAGCCTCATCCTCTCTAAGAGTGCTTTCCAAACAGGACCCAGGGTAAGGGCCATGCGGGTTGGAATTCTTAACATGATGAATAAACTTGACTGTTTGTGACCCAAGCCCATGATCCAGTAACTAAGTGGTTTAATTATGCTTATCACTGCTACCCCAAGCCAGGCACCTCTGAGGATTAATGCAGTGATTCAATATCCTCTCTAAGAAGCATCACTGGGGAATGTGATTCTGCTCTGAGGATCCGCCTTCAGCCTCTCCATTCACCATGAGTCCCTGGCCTCCGCGTTTGTCTCCTGGGGTGCTCCCTGGGAAGCCAGCTGATGGGTCAGTCCCTCTTCTCTCCCCACCTCCCTCCTCCAGCGCTTGGCTGTTGTGTCCACTGGAAACCTTCCCAGCCTCCCCCTGCCTCCTCCGTCTCCTTCCACCCCCTGCTGAACACTTTTAATTTGCCTGGAATAATTGATTCTGTCTTCTTCTTACACCTCATTTTCTCCTGGCTTTTATTTATCACCTTTAAACCTCTCCTTTATAATGCAGGCTCAGTGTCCGTGGGAAGAAAAGACAGTTGGGTACATGTCATGGGCTGCAGTGTGGCCAGCAGGTGGGGGGAGGTCCTCTGCTGCTGGCATCCACAATTTTCACCTCTCCCCCGTGCTCCGCTGACCTCATGGCTGCACCCCCAGGTTTAAAAAGGGCCTGGCATGTAGGGGAGTCATAAGCAGCTGTAGAAGAGAAAGAGGAATGAATGAATGAATGAATGAATAGTGCCTGTGTTCTGCTGTCTCTGGCATCTGCGCCTGGCTTTTTACCTGGTGATGAATCCCCCACCCCCCCCATATAAGCCCATTCACGACAAGACTCAAAATCCATTTCTTCTCTAAAACCTCCTGTGGCCACTGTTACCTTTTGGCATGAAAAAGACAAGGTTTGTATTAAAACCACTGCACAACAAATTGTCCAGGGTCCTTTGGGAGTTGAAGGACAGCCTGGACAAGCTGCAGCCTTCATCTGCCTGATATTGTAACTGAAATCTGCCTTTTTTTCCTCGGTAGCTCTTACAAAGCCTCCACCGCTGTCTCCGAAAAACGTTGATGCTGTAGCCATAGAGCCAAGGCAAAGGCATTAGAAATAGGAACGAGTAACTTTCTGATCTAGACTCTGTGGCTATTTTTAAGTTATTTAAGCTACCATCTTCTCCTCCTCCTACTGATCCGTGAGGATCAGAAATTGGTTGAGGTGGGTATATATAAGTAGGAATGTGAACGCTCCAGTGGGTTCAGGATTTTGTCAACAGAGTCAAATCTGTGCTTGATTCCCCAGGGCAGTTCTGCCAGCATCCCCCCTACTGAACCCCCACTATCATCACAGTCATCTACTGATCTGATGTAGAGGGGAGGGATGGACATCACTCTGGAACTCTTGAGTAGGGGACCTCAGGATGCTGACAGCTGTGGGGTCAGGCTCGAAGGAAGCTCCCTCTTCTCTCCTGGGGCTGAGGTGCTGTGGGCATGAGTTGGGGGAGGGGGCAACGGGGCCACATATCTACACGTTTTTGCCCAGCTCACATGTGGTGTCAAGGGGCTACAGAGATGGAAACAGTCCTGCTTCTGTCCCTGTGCCACCCACTGTGGCTGCTGGGCTCAAAGCAATTTGTAGAGCTTTGTAGTCAGGATGAGAAGGTGTAAAAGAGAGAAAGACCAAAAGGTCTGGGTTTGTCCAGCTGAGAATCGAGGGCTTAGCCAAGCACTGTGAGCACAGCCTGAGAGGACAGAGAGAAGGAAGATGGCAAACGACTCTAATGCTGCCCCATGGCAGGAAGTGCTCACTAAGGCAACTTGCAGAGAAGCCCCTGCATCAAGGCCTTCAACATCTCAGTCTTTATAGGAGGGCAGTGGGCTCTGGGCGTGTGGGAAAAAGGTTCAGAATCTTTTTTTTTTTTTTTTTAATTTTTAGAGACTCTCATTCTGTTACTCAGTCTGTAATGCAGCTCATAGTTCACTGGGGCCTCCAACTCCTGGGCTCGAATCATTCCCTTACCTTAGCGTCCCATGGGCATGAGCCACCCATCCAGAATTATCTTTAAATTTACTTTTACGCTAGTTATTTTTTGCTGACAGATTAGAAAGACAAATCAATCCAGTGGTGGATCCCAAGTTTAGGGTTGTTACATAGTATGGGCAAGAGCCATTTGGTTTGTTTTTTCAGGTTAAGATGAGGGTCCGTACAATTAGGTTACATTGTTTGTGTGAGGTGAAGTCCGAGTTGTAGTTGAGTCCCTCACCCAGGAAATGTGCCATATGCCCATACACTGTGCCTGTTACGTGAAAACTTAATAAACCCTTCCCCGACTTTCCTTCTTGCATTGTGTTTTCTCTTGTCTGGGCCTGTGATTCATTTACTGGTTTCAGATTAGTACTGAGTACATGGGATGCTTGCTTTACCATTCTTGAGATACTTTACTTGGGAGAATGTTCTCCAAATCCATTTGTTTGTTTAGCAGGCCCAGGACAGATTCGAACCTGCCACCCCTGGTGCACAGGGTCAGCGCTCTAACCCCTGAGCTACGGGAGCCCAGTGAAAGATATATTTTGTATTGGCTGAATAGTACTGTTGAACAAGAACTGTGTGTTTGTGTGCTGGGGGAGGGGAGGGAGGCCTGCAGAGGCCCTCGTGCCATTGCCTCACTTCCTGGGTGGGGAAACTGAGGCAAAGAGGATAAGTAACTTGCTAGAGTTCACAGGCTACTTTTTATGGCAAAGTTGAGACCAGGACCCAAGGTTCTTGGCTCCCAGGCTGATAACTCTGTAAACAATAGGGACTAAGCTACTTGAGCAGCAGGACGGGCGGGGCCTCTTCATTTCTTACACGGTGACTTCTACACAGTCATCTTTAAGCACATGTTCATTGAATCAGAAAAAGAAAAAATTTGAGATGTGGTCTGGGTACACCCTGACCCTGCCATAGTTATAGAAAGGGCTCTTCAGACTGGGAACTCTTCTCTCTGTCATTCTTATTCCTCCTCCTCTGGAACACAGGCTCCCCGAAGTGAGGTACTCTGAGCTCCGTTTTAGTAAAATAATGTAATAATAACCTATTGATTAGCTATTCCACAGTGGAGACGGTGCTGAGCACTTTAGGTAAATCCTTGCTTGTAATCCTTACCAGGTCAGGAAGTAGGCCTTGTTATCCTCATCTTAGACGCGGGGATGGAGGCTCAGAGAAATTAAGCCCGAATCGCACACTGGCTAGTAGGGGCTGCGTCGGCTTTGTGGGCTCCTGAGGAATACCTGTGCCAGAAAAGCCTTTTGCAATGTAAAAGTTAATTAGGGAGGGTTCCTTGTGACACACCTGCATGGAATTTGACCTGTGTGCAGAGGACACAGAGTGGAAGACTGGTGAAAACGTCAGTGGAGACGGAACAGTTGTCTCCGTCTTGGCAGATCCTCCGGCCTTGCCCACCTGGGCCCCCTACTTTGAGTGTAATTAACTGGCTCTCTGTGGCACACTCAGCGCCCATGGCTGGCAGGAGCAAGCAGAGCCATCCCAGTGGCTGCCCGTGGGAAGCACGTGGCAGAGAAGCTGTTGAGCAGAGGGCAGAGGACCAGGCAGGAGGTGCTACAGTGCCATCCTAATTTGAAAAAGAAAAGAAAAAAGCTACCCTGGTTCTTGGCTCTTATCTTGGCCAAATCCCAATTTGCATCTCATCTGGGAGTCATTTGCATAGGAAGTCCTATCAGTAGCTTTATGAAATAAATAAAATAAATGGGCCGATGCGGCTGCCAAGCAGACTCCCAGAAGCCTGTGCTCTGAGGGTGAGCTATCACTTTGCAGGGGCCCTTCACTGCCAGGTACTGGCTGGGGTGAGGGAAGGGAGGCTTCAGGGTGCCGGCTGTGGAGCAAGCAGACGGGATGGGACCGCAGTCAGGCAGCCTCCTGGCAGCCTCACTAGCAGCCTGGTCCCCACCAGCCATACACCTGCAGGCTTCTCCAGACGGAGCCGACTTGAAGTCAGCAGTGTCTTCCCTCCAAGGCCTTCTCCTCCTTCCCCATCCCTGCTGACTTCCCAGAACAGTATGATAACCCTGAGAAGCTTGCCCCGTGGAAAGTTCCTGGGTCTCCTAGCAGAGACTGCTGTGGTTTGCTGAGGGGGGGGGCCCAGGAATCTGTATCTCGAGCACACAGCCGGGGGTGGGAAGCCCCTCTCTGAAAGGCCCTGCTCCGTGGTGTGGGCGGCAGGAGCTGGTAAGATGCTGGATGTTCCCTGCAGGGTAATAGCACAACACATACCCAGCCAGACCCTGGCTCTCACAGTCTGTGTGTGCATTCTCCCTGCAACCTGTGAAGAGGGGTGAGCAATTCCTACGCCACGTGAGAGACAGACCCTCAGAGCAGCCAGGATCTGCCAGGGTTACTCAGTCAGGAGGCAGGAGGGTCTGAGTGGAGTGTGCTTCTTCAACACTCAGACCCCTAGTGCTTTTAGTAGATCTTGCAAATGAAGCCACAGCACTACTAGTAGAGTTTTAAGGTAAGTGGGGGGGAGCAGAGGGCGCAGCCTTGCAAGGCTTCAGTCCCTCCAGCCCCTCCGCCCCCTCCGGCTAAGGTAAGGGAATGATTCGAGCCCAGGAGTTGGAGGCCCCAGTGAACTATGAGCTGCATTACAGACTGAGTAACAGAATGAGAGTGTCTCTAAAAATTAAAAAAAAAAAAAGATTCTGTCCCTTCAGTCCCTCCGGCCCCTTATGTTCTCTGAGTCTGATATCTGGGGCAGAGCCACATCCAGAGTCCCACCGTCCACCATGGAGGGACAGGCCCCATCTATGAGTTGCTACAAAAGCCAACCTGACCCCAGCTTGGGTGGGAAGTGGAGGGATCTGCTCCCTCCCTGATTCTGTGCATCTTATACTCAGGGTTAGAGTTAAAGGTCATCCAGTTTAAGGTTTTTCTTTTCTTTTAAAGTTCTGCCCCTTTCATTAATTGATTTTACCCTCTACTCTCCCTGCAGCAGTCAGGGAGCAGGGAGCCTGCAGTCCTTCAGAGGGGCCCAGCCAGACCTGTCTCCTACTCTCCAGGCCAGAGCTTTCTTTGCTGGCCCAGCTTTCCCTTTGTTCTGCCCCAGGGCCACCTGTTGTCACCGTGTGCACAAGCGTGGCTGTGATGACTCACAGTATGCTTCTAAGCCTGTTCACCCTCCTTTATGCTGAGGTCAGAGAAGAGGCTCAGGCCTCAGATGGATGATGGGTGGAGGTGCCTCCCTTGGGCTGTGTCCCCTCCCTTTGTCCACCTGACAGCCTCCAGGGAAGTGGAGGGAACAGAGTGCTCAGCTGGGTAGGGGCTCATAAGTGAGGCATCACTTGTCTCCCCATCATGTCTTTGGCAGGAGAGTGGCTGAGAACAGGATGGGTAGATTGGAGAAAAGGCTCTGGCTCTCTCCAGAACAGAACAGAAATGCAGGTAAATTGGGAGGAATCTGGAGTGGAGCCTGGGGGCACTGAGGGGCCTCTGGGTTAAAGCCGAGCAGCAGAAGCAGATACCAAACCCTGGGCCTGCAGCTGAACGATCAGATAACAGTGTATGATGTGGTTGGGGGCAGGTGAGGAGAAAAGTAGGGTGATTTTGCTTAGGAAAGAGAAAAGCAAACAGGTCAGGAGAAGCTAGAACCTCACCCCATCTAGTTGTGTGACCTCAGACAAGCAAGTTAATTTCACTGGCCCTCAATTTCTTCCTCAGGGAAAATGGGAACGTGCATATCCTAACTGATAGGATTCTACCTGGGATGGCACCCAGCCTAACTGGATGGGACCATCCCATCCCAGAAGGAAGCACCCCAGGGCATCTTTCAGTCCTCCAACCTGGTGCTGGAAGGGACCTCTGATCTCACCATGGAGGGGGAATGAGCCTGCTGGGTTGGATAAAAATAAAATAGCTTAGTGAGTCCTTTCCAGATATCGGGAGACTATTTCCCTGATGATACTGTATTTGAGTGAGAGGCCAAATATCCTATTTTCTTTCTTGGAGACACAGTCATCATTCTCAATTCAACAAGCACATTTCTCGAGGAGCTCTTCTGCCTCCAGCCGTCTGTTAGGTGCTTTGGGGGATACTATAGGTGGGCTATGACTCAGGCGCGCGTTCTCCAAAATTAGAGGCTTGAGAAAAATGAAGGCATCCAACTCTTTCTGTTTCATTTTTTGAACAGTTTTACTTCAATGAATTTACCCATTAAAGGTGTGCAGTTAAGCGGTCTTTAGCACATCCACAGAGTTGTGCAAATGTCACCACAATCGCTTTTGAAGCGTTTTCATCACCGTGTAAGAAGCCCCATTCCCTTGAGCTGTCACTCCTCAACGTCCTCGTTCTTCCCAGCCCTTGGCAACTGCTAATGTCTTTCTGTGTCTGTAGATTTGCTGATTTTGAGCGTTTCATACAAATTATGTAAACCAGTTGTCGGTTTATAGACATTTGGGTTTCCCCCACTTTTTGGCTTTTACGAATGGTGTTGCTATGAGCATTCACATAGGATGTTTTATGTAGACCCGTGTTTTCAGTTTTGGGGCATATATATCTCAGAGCCTACTTGCTAATCAGATGGTAACTCTATGTTTAATCCTTTGGAGAAATGCAAACTGTTTTCGAAAGTGACTGCCCCATTTTCCATTCCCACCAGCAGTGTATGAAGTTTCTGCTTTCCCCACATCCTGTCTCACGTGGGGTTTGGATTTGCATTTTTCTAAGAGCTAATAAGGTTGAGCAGCTTTTCATGTGCTTTTTGGACACTCATATATCTTCTTTGGAAATCTATCTTTTCAGGTCTTTTGCCCATTTCTAATTGGGTTATTTGTCTGTATATTATTAAGCTGTTCAAGTTCTTTCTATATTCTAGATACGAGTTCCTTATCATACAGGCAATTTGCAAAAATTTTCTCCCACCAGTGGGTTGTCTTTTCACTCTCTTAGCGACGCCCTTTGAAGCAAGATATCTGAATCTGAACTGCAAAAAATGTCATTGTTAATGACAATGAAACCTCATTAATTTGGACTCTGGCAATTTGGAATTGGTAGGGCAAGGGGTTCAAAGTCTGTTCTTTTCGACAGTTACTGAGACTGTCTGTGGTCAGGGACTGTGCCAGGCCCTGGGGATAGACAGGTGAATTAGGCAGAGCCCTGCCTTTGCAGCCACAGTCTGCTGAGAACAGAACATAATCACAGCCGAAGGGCAGAGAGCTAATGGCAGAACCGTGCCTGGAAGGCCTGGAAAAGGAAGCGCTAAGTCTGCTAACAAAGGGTTTACCAAGCACATGAGCGATGAAAACTATTTAAGAAAATAAACTGCTTTTGAAGGCCACTGAAGGCTCCTGATGGCTTAACAGAAGATGTGGTGGGCCTGTCCTCCTACCCCCCAAGGAGAGTTGGTCTGGACGCCTTCTGCTGCTTCTCGTCTTTTAGACTCCATGACAATATGGTGGGTAGGCTGTTACTGTCACCATTGCAGATGAGAAAACGGTATCTTAGAGAAGTTAAATGACTTGCCCAAGGTGACAATCATTAATTGTTGAGATGGGGACAGAGGTGTTCTCTCTCCAGCATCATGGAACCCCAGTTTGTGTTTTGGATTCCAGACATGACTGAATCCCAGCAGTGTAAACTCAGTGTCCTTCGTAAGGTGAGAATGATGCTTTACCCCAGGATGGTAAAGCATGAGCCACGTGGTCCAGCAAAGTATGGCATTGCTGGGGCAACCTTGTGTTCTCTAGGGCACACCAGCCTGAGGAATAATAGTGTTGAAGGTGTATTTTCATTCATCAAACATGTGTTGTATGTCTACTCCGTACGCCATGCTCCCTTCCCTCCTGCAAAATTGCTGGGCTTGCATGGCCCAGCCTGCTCTCACCCCTCTGGATCCCAGTGGCCCCATGCCTGTCTCTAACTCCTAACCTTTAAAGACTCCTCTGGTGTCCCAATGTGGATAAAATGTTCCCCAGCCTCCTATGCCAAATTCCACTCTATAGGGAAGGAGTGGGCTGCCTTATGTGCTCGGTACCTAAAGAAAATCTCCCTCTTGTTCTCACTTATTCTTTATTGCTTGCTCCCTAGACCTTGGCTCTGAACTTGGCAGTGTGAGGTGCGTGAGCCATGCTGGACTCAAAAGTACTTTCTCTTCTTGTCAGCTCTTTATATGCTCTTAAACTAAGTTCAAGATCACTGCCCTTTGTCTCTTATGCAAATAGACCCCAATAGCCCTACCCTATTGGTCTTACAGATTTTCCATTGATCTGTAATGTACACACAGCTCAGATTCTGATGCTGAAACTCTTGGACACTTGTATTATTCAAGAGGCTGGAAGTAAGTGGAGCATAAAGGCCACACCACATGAGGCTGGGACACAGATGGGGCTGTCCCTGGCATTCCTCTATGGGCTTTCTATAGCCTGGATAACTCAACTTTCTTGCATCTCACTGCAACACACTCCAACAGTGACAGCCCAGACCGGTCAGCCCTCTTCCTGCACAGTTCATCGGAGCTGATTTTTCTGCTCTTGAAGGAGGTACCGGATTTCACCCTTGAGTGAATTGAGTGTATACTCGTCAGCTCAATGACCCGTGAGTGTCTTGTCTCATCAATGCAGTGTTGATGTGGCTGCCTCCTCTCTGAGCAGGATAAGAAACTCTCAGAGGTGGCCTAAGAGGACATTGGAGGCATGCCCTCGACCTCTGGGAGCCACCAGCCTTGTACAGATACTGATAGATTCCCTATAGGGAGACGGAAACACAGAGGGCCACACAGGCAGGACACAGGGGTTTTGTCTGCTGAACCATAATACCTGCCTTGGGACTTCTGGAAAGTGGTGTGGCCTACTGGAAGGAGTGTGGGCTTCTTGCCAAACCTCAGCTTTACCTCTCTCTGACTGTGTCTTTGTGCCAAGTCCTCTACCTTCCTGGAGCCTCAGGTGCTGTATCGGTGAGATGTGGGTAACAGTACTGCCTGCCTCTCGGGCTTGGGAGGCAGAAATACTTACTGTATAGAAAATGCCAAAGATGGTGCATGGCCCAGGGAGGGCTCAGTAACTATTACTTTTTCTCTCCTGAGAATCTGTCCACCTCCACAGCTATAAAAGGGAGAAAAGGTCCCTGAGTCAGGTAGGAAGAACTGAAACCTCAATCTCCCAGCATTTTATTTTCTTAGCTTTCACAATAGGTTGGCTCTGGAAAGGAGGAGAGCTGCATTTAAATACTGGTTTTCTCTTCTGGGCCTGACGCCACCCGCCCTTCAGTGATCAGAAGGCTGTGGCTAAGTCTCAATGGTCTGTGGAGGGAAGTTTGGGCTCAGGGACTCTGTGGGATTCCTTCTAGGGGCAGGGTCCCTCCACTCCCACCCTGGACTTGATGTGTCCAGAAAACATCAGCTTCTCCACTGCAGCCCTCCTTGGAAGTGCCTCGGTGAGAGAGAGAGACTTTGCACATGCCTTATAGTTTGTGGAGTTGACATTGTGGAGGCTGATACCATCACAGCAGAGGTGAATTTGCAGAGTTAGCTGCATTCCCTGTGACCCTCATGTCACTGGAGGAATTATCTCCATAGCCAAAATTCCAAGCATGAGGGACGGTTCTAGCTCCCCCTGTGCTGGGGGATCCTGTAAGGCTCAGCATAGCGCTGTCTGTGCCCTGCCCACCCGCTGGGAGCAGGTGGCACACTGCCAGTGCAATAGAACAGACAGCAGGTGCACAGCCTCCCCTTCACCCCTCCCTTTGCCTTTCTGCCTCGCCTCCCTGATCCTGAAGACCTGGGGGGCCCTATGCCTAACATCCGGAATTCTGGAGCTCTTTAGCAAACTATAATGGCTGGATGTTCCAGGGAACGTCTTCATGCTTTGCCTCTGATTCGTCAAAGGCCCTAAGCCACTAAGTTTCACAAACTTCTTGTTTTTAACGCTAGAGTCTAGTAAGATGTTATTTGGTGTGGAGAAAAGAGTACCATCATCAGACTAATTTTGGAAAAGCTTCATTTTATACTCTCCTCTCAGAGGCTCACATTCGGGACCCCAGCATTGCCCACCTCCTGTGGCACCATCGCAGGGTCCACACTGTAACAGTGTCTCCAGGAAATCCCGGACTAAAGACAACTGCTTAGCTTTGTTTCTTGGAATTACTTGGGTATCATACCTGGAACTTGTCATAATAATGGAGTGACTATCTCCACACAGGACACTGGAGAGAAACGTTACAGAAGGAAGGAAGAGGGTGGTTAAAAATCACCATCAGCTGTTAATTGGTCTACAATAGGTGTAAATAAATGAGAAAGTCTTGGTTCCTTATCTCATAACATCTGTTGGGACCCTGGCATTCCACAAAACAGTCTGCGAAATGCTGCTCCTTGTGCAAATTAGTTAATGCCTAATTGCCAGGCGCTTGGGACACAGTGGAGAACAAGACAAACATGGCCTTGGCCATGAGGGAGTGTGGAGACTGGCAAGGAAGTATACTCAATCTATAATAGATGAGTATGCACATTCCAAAGGGGAGAGTGTCCAGGGGATGGCGTATAGCACAGGGGTATTACCTACTCTAGGCGGCCACAGATGGTCTTCCTAGGGCATTGCTATTAAGTTTAAAGCCTGAAAGATGAATAGAAGAAGTTAGAAGTTAGAAGAAGGGAGGGGGAGTGGGGAGATTCCTGGGCAGAAGGAAAAGTATATGCGAACACCCAGAGTTGAGAGAGGCTTTTGGGTGCAAGTCACAGAAAACCAAACCCAGAGCAACTCAAATGATAAGAAAATGAATCAGTTATGGCGTATCTCTTGAGTGTGGGACACAACTACAAGAGGGACTCTACTTACAAATGCAAACATTGTTAACCTAGTTGCTTGCACTCTTACATTAATCTGAAATTTAAAAAATTAAAATAAAAAAAGAAAATTAGTTGGATCTACAATAGGAAGGCTAGAGTGGGCAGGGGGTGTCAGTGCTGTTTGTTCTGGTGGTCGGTCAGCCGCAGCAGCAGGACTCAGGCTCTTCCCTGTGTCTTCACTCCACTGTCTGGAACATCAGCTAAGATCGGCTTCTTCTCATATCATGGGCTTTCAGTAGCTTTCTCCCTACCACCACCCAAGTCTAGCAGGAGACAAAGAACTAAAGTCCTGGCCAGGTACGATGGCTCAAACCTGTAATCCTAATACTCTGGGAGGCTGAGATGGGAGGGTCGCTTGAGCTCATGAGTTTGAGACCAGCCTGAGCAAGAGTAAGCCTCTATCTCTACTAAAAATAGAAAAATTAGCCAAGCACTGTGGTGGGCACCTGTAATCCCAGTGACTTGGGAAGTTGAGGCAGAAGGCTCCCTTGAGCCTCGGAGGTTGAGTTACAGTGAGGTATGTTGCCACCACTGCACTCCAGCCATGTATCTCAAACAAGCAAAAAATAATAAAAGGTATATAAAACCAAAGTCCTCTCTCCTCACGTGTTAATGGGCTACCACCCTGAACTGATTCTTATCACAGAGGCGTGCCTGGCTCTGATTGACTTAGTTTGGAGTCTTAAAAAAACAAACACCACAAAACACCAGTCAAGGAAATGGGATTACTATGATTGACTTAGACCAGAGGTTGGCAGACTTTTTCCAAGAAGGGCCAGATAGTAAATATTTTAGGCTTTGTAAGCCATATGGTCTCTGTTACAGCATTTCCACCACCCCCCCCCCCAGAATCTTTTATTTTTTCTTTTTGGATAAATTTTTATTGTGCATATTTGAGGTTTATGACACGATGTTATGGGATATACATGCAGATAGTTAAGTGGTTACTATAGTGAAGCAGATTAACATAGCTATCATTTCATTTACAAAAATCCCTAATATAATACAATTTAATTTTAGTCCTCATCTTGTACTTGTTCATCTCTAAACGTGGGCATCCTACATATTTGCCGTTTTGTATTCTTGAACCTACATCTTCCCACTTCCTCTCCCTGCCTCCCCTGCCTCTAGTAACCACGGTTCCATTCTCTTTGTGTATTCCAGTTTTTTCTTTTTTAAAAAACATGCCACAGAGGCCAGGTGGGTGCAGTGACTCATGCCTACAATCCCAGCATATGGGGAGACCAAGGAGGGAGGATCGCTTGAGGCCAGGAGTTTGAGTCCAGCCTGGGCAATATAGTGACACTTTATTACTACAAAAAAATTAAAAATTAAAAAGACAAAACTAGCTGGAAGATAAAATGGACTGGGTATGGTGGGAACCTGTAGTCCTAGCTGCTTGAGAGGCTGAGGCAGGAGGATTGTTTGAGCCCAGGAGTTTGAGGTTACAATGAGCTATGAACCCACTGTCCTTCAGCCTGGGCAACAGAGTAAGAGCCTGTTTCTAAAAAAAGTAAAGAAATAAAATAAAAGATGCCACATATCAGTGAGATCATGGAATATTTTTCTTTCTGTGTCTGACTTGTTTGCATTGAGCATAATGTTCTCAGGTCTATCCGTGTCATGGCAAATGGCAGGGTCTCCTCCTTTAAGGCTGAATAATAATCAGTAGATAAATAACATCTCCATCTCCTACAATTTTTTATCCATTCACATGCTGATGGACATTTAGGTTGTTTCTGTATCTTGTACCTGGGAATACAGATACCTTTATAAGGTGCTCGATTTCATCTTCTTTGTGTATATAGCCAGAGGAGGGATTGCTGGGTCATAGGATAGTTCTATTTTTAATTTCTTTATGAACCTCCATACTGTTTCTCATAATTATAGGCTGTACCTGTCCACATTCCCAGCAACAGTATTCTATCTAGGGTCGCTTTTCTTCACATCCTCACCAATACTTGTTATTGCTTATTTTTTTTTTGATAATAGCTGTCCTTACAGGTGTGCGGTGATATAGTGGTTTTAATTTGTATTTCTCTGATGATTAGTGATGTAGAGCACCTGTTGTTGGTCATTTGCATGTCTTCTTAGGAGAAATATCTGTTTGGTCCTTTGCCCATTTTTATTTTATTTTATTTCTTTTATTAAATCACAGCTGTGTACTTTAATTCAATCATGGGGGACAATGTGCTGGTTTTATATACCATTGAAATATTTTCATCAAACTGGTTAACATAGCCTTCTTTGTTAACGATATTTTCTTAGTTTTTGTGTTCAGACATTTATACCCTGCACTTAGTAAATTTCACATGTACCCTTGTAAAATGCACTGTAGGTGTGGTCTCACCAATTACCCTCCCTCTGCCTATCCCCCCCTTTCCCCTTCTTGGGCTATAATTGGGTTATAGCTTTCATATGAAAGCTATAAATTGGTTTCATAGTAGGGCTGAGTACATTGGATACTTTTTTCTTCCATTCCTGAGGTACTTTGCTAAAAAGAATATGTTCCAGCTCCATCCATGTAAACATGAAAGAGGCAAAGTCTCTATCTCTTTTTAAGGCTGCATAATATTCCATGGTGTACATATACCACAATTTATTGATCCATTCATGGGTCGATGGGCACTTGGGCTTCTTCCATGACTTAGCAATTATGAATTGGGCTGCAATAAACATTCTGGTGCAAATATCTTTGTTATAAAGTGATTTTTGGTCTTCTGGATATATACCTAGTAGAGGAACTGAAGGATCGAATGGCAGGTCTATTTTTAGATCCCTAA
>CAUYQV010144397.1:0-18225 GCA_963574575.1 Galagoides demidoff | reverse complement strand
GGTTATTCTGGTCGTCAGAGTTTTTCCGCTGATTCCAACCCATTGTTGAATTCACACCTTTTGGAAAACGTCCCTATAACTGTTCTGCCAGTGGCTGCTTCTAGTTTTCTCCTGGGCACAACCTGGCAAGACCCTGGGAGGTGGAGCCAGCAGGCGGGGTGATGCAGCCCACCCCTGCAGGAGTCAGTGTCCCCCTCAAGGCCCTGGGAGGCGGGTGCAACCTGTCCCTGTGGAGGACAGTTGTCCTTACTGGCGACCAAAGACCCGGAAGCAGATGCCCGTCTGATGGAATGTCGCAACCCTCCCAGGCAGGAGCTACTGGTGACTGCAAGCTGGCAAGGCCCCGGGAGGCGGGTGTGCATCTGTGCGACCCTCCCCAGCGACCCTCTCAGGCAGGAGCTGGTGGTGATCCAGGGCCAGGAGGCCCCAGGAGGCAGATGCGCAGCTGTTCGACTTGACTTGCCCTAGCAGAAGTCAACTGCCCCCACCTGCCGCCAAAGCCCTGGAGGCTGGGGTGACCCTCTCAGGCAGGAGCTGGTGGTGATCCAGGGCCAGGGGGTCTGTATTGATCCTTTTATCTTTGTCTTTTATTTTACTGTTTTTGATTTAATGTCTGTTTTATCTGATATAAATATAGCTACTCCTCACTTTGAGTTTCTGCTTGTGTGCAAAATCGTTTTTCATGCCTTTACCTTCATTCTGTAAGGGTGAATAAGGTGAATTGGGTGAGTTTCTTGTAAGAACTATGTTTTTTTTTTTTTTAATATATATACATTCTACCAAACTCCAGCCTTAAAGTATAAGATTTATACAGTTCTCTTCAATGTTAATATAGATATGTAAGACTTTGTTCAAGCCATAATGTTATCTATTTGCTTTGTTGAGTATTTTCTCTATTTCCTTTGCAGGCTTGATGGAGTTCTAACATTTTCTATTTGATTTCTTTCTCTTCCTCATTTGAGTAATGGCTTTATAAGATCTTTGAGTTTTATACTTTTGTGTGGTGGCAAGTATTTCATATCCATGGTTAGAATTTCGGTTAGAATTTCTTTGAGCATTTCTTATATGGCCAGTCTAGTCGTGTTAGATTCCCTTAGTGTTTTTCTGGGAAAGACTTTATCGCACCTTTATTTATGAAGCTTAATCTAGCAGGATAAAAAAAAAAAATGCATGGCTGACAGTTCCTTTCCTTAAACACTTTGAAAATAGAATCCCAATCTCTTCTGGCTTGTAAGATTTCTGCCAAGAATTCCACTATTCATCTGATGAGCTTTCCAATATAGGTGATTAAGCACTTTCCTTTATTGATTTTAGGATTTATTATTTTGCTTGATGACTATGTGTCATAATGAGGTCCTTCACTGAATATATTTCTCTAGAGTTCTTTGAGACTCTTGTATCTAGAGGTATAAATCTTTTGAGACTAGAAAAGTTTACCTCAATTATTTTCTCAAACACATTTTCCAAACTTTTGCTTTTTCTTCTCCCTCAGCAATTCCCATGATTCATAGTTTTTAATGCTTTACATAGACCCATACTCTCTGTAGGGGAAACTGAGCCCTGATCTTTAGCATAAGACTCTCTTCATGCTTGAGAGACCTTGAGAATTACAAGAATGACCTGTGAATTGTGTGCGTGAGGAGATCAGAAAACTGGCCTCCAGGAGAAAATGTATGTGTGAGGTGTGGCAATAATAATTATGATAAAGAGTCTCTAAATTCCAAAGGTCTCTGGATTCTGGAGGCAGAAGTTGTGCTCAAGGTCTGCAGTTTTGCAAAAACAAAGATGGAGACATCCTATTTGATCATTTCCATTTCCTCCCTAATCAGTGCTAATATCAGACAAGCAGCTTTTGTTTACTTCTTCTTGTTTTATGATAATAAATATGGACGTGAGGTTTACTCAGGAGGGCTCCTCTCAGAGTTCCTCAGTTCTCCAGCACAGACTCTGTCTTAAGCCTTTTCATTCCTCACGCTAAACCCCCCTCTTCTGGTGACCCCAAACCCTTCACTTCTCAAATACATTGTCCATTTTAAAAAATTCTTTCTTTTTTAATTTGTATCTGACTGAATTGATTATAAAGGCTTCTCTTCCAGTTCCGAGATTTTTTTCTTCTGCTTAATGTAGTCTATTGTTGAAAATGTCAACTATTTTCTGTAATCCTTTCAATGATTTTTTCCCAGAAGTTCTATAAATTTCTTTCTTCTTCTTTAAATATCTATTTGAAAAATTTCTCATCCATATCCTGAATTGATTTCTTTGTATTGGCTTTCCAATTTCTCTTAAGATCACATTAAGAGTATCATTTAGCTCTTTTAAAATCAGTATTTAAAATTCTTTATTGGGTGTTTCTTCTATTTCATTTGTTTAGGATCTATTGTTATGGAAATTGATGTGATCCCTTAGGATGTCATAATACCCTGTTCTGTTTTTCATACCTTCAGAATAGTTATGTAGATTCTTTCTTATCTGGAGAAAAGGGCTTCTTATTTTAGAATTTATTTTCATTTTGATGTGATTATATTTTCTGCTTGAGGATGTGACTGTGGTATATGTTGAGGTGGGTCATTTAGCTTTCTTTCTGGGTGCTTTCAGTCAATGAAGCTGTATGAATTCCTTGGTCATTGATAGCCTTAGTTGGGTGTTTTCTTACATGCAGTTGTGGTGGTGGTATACTGAGCATGTGGGCAGGCTCCTGGTCCCCTGCAGAGTCAAGGTGGTGAGTTCTCCAGAAACTTATCTTATTTTCAAGTTCTGTGGTCTTATATCAGGTTTCTAATTGGTTATGCAGTTCTACCTCCAGGCCAGTAGATGGTGGTGATCACAAGTAAGAGCTGGCTACAGTGGTCACAATAGGGATTATGCCTTATCTTTGTACAGGAGCTCAGTGGGGTCTCAGTTCAAGGACAGGTCTGTGGAATGCACAGAGGGAAATGGGCATTTATTACCCATCTGTTGAATTTATTAATAAGTGAATATTTTGTGCAATGTGATTCCCCTCCTGTCTTTCAGTAGTCCCTTCTGTTCCTCCAGCTCCTTTTCTGTGGAGATTCTATAAGACTTAATCACTTGGTCTTTTCTCTCAGGCTATGCCTCCTTTTGTTTTGTTTGTTTGGCAAAACTAATGCATCTTACTTGGTATATGTTTTTTTCATAGCTTATTCTTAGTCAAAGTATATGCTCCATAACAGCAAATTCCTTATTTCTTTTCCTTCCTTTAATTTCTCTGATTATTAGATGCAGCCTGAAATCTATTTCCATGCTATTATTCCTAGCATGCCATTTAAATCAATTCCACTGTTCAGGAATGGCTTTTGGCTCCTGAATCTTATCAGATGGACTATGATTGGGAGATGAGAATATGCCAAATATGCTATACTCTATACTTCTTCCAACACACACACATTTTAAAAACACTGGTGTACTTTCTTGATTGATCGATATAAAGATATATCATTTTATCAGAAGCAGACAGGTACCAGTGGTTAGGAACAAATTACCATAAATAGATCTCATTTTGTCCACCCTCAAGACTCTAACTGGAATATATACAGCTTTGGGTGACATTATTCACACAATAATGATGTGTGAATGATGTATACAGAACTAATAATTTCAATTATTCTTTGACAATATGAAGTTAACAACATTATATAAGGACTCTTAAATTCATGAATAAAAGTAAGGGCCAGCAAGGTCAAATCCATGCAATGTTCCTGATCTACTGAATCATATATCTGCCTTCACTTTCCTGTTTTGTGGAAATTACATTTTCCTGCACTTCAATCTCATGCAGATATGATTTTACTACTTTCTAATTAAGAATAACCTAAAATTTAACTTGTCTGGATTTTATTGAATTACATTGTTCAAGGGTATAAACAAAACTGGTGAGGTATTAAAAAATAAAGAAAGAAAACAAAAAAAGGGGGGGGGGGAGAAAAAGAGAAAGAAATAAAATCTCCAAAGAAAACATTTATAAAGGGAAATTTAAAACAATCATGTTTGCATAGGTTCTGTAATCAAAGAACTATCTCAACTGCCAATTTTGTATGATTTCAAAAAGAAAGTGAATTTTTTTCTAACAAATCAAAGCTGTATCTTTGATTTAAAGATTTATCCAGATGTTTAAGAGGAATATTTTCATTAAAATTTGTAAATATAGTATTGGACACTGAAAACTTCTTATATATTTTTTTATTGGGTGCAAATTTGCTCACTATGACTAGTCAAGTAATTGCTCAACAATTAGTGCATTTCACATACTTATTTGTTTTATAGTAATCTACTTGTAAAATACTGAGGATTCTAATATAATTAATGTATTTAACAACAATATTTAATCATTTTTTGAAGTCTTGAATTTACTGTGTCCCATGAACTCTCTCTCCACTTCTGTTACTTTCCTGTGAACTTCACTCTATTCTAGCAATAAGTAATATTCACCTATGAGTACATGAATTAAATTTTAAAAGCTCTATTCATCTCATTAAGAAATACATTTCCAGTAAAATTTTATTTTTCATGTTTTAATCAATTGTGTACTATTAATAATTGTATAGTAATTCAATACCAGGGAACTTTATTAACATTTAAAGCTTTGCAGGAATTGAAAAATCAATTTCAATTTATAAATATAATTTAGTTGAATAGAAGTATGTTAGGGTGAGCCACAAAAAATGCTCATGCATAAAATATAGTGTAATACAGTAAATGTGCGTGTAGGTAAACCATGCAAATAAGAGTTGGGAAAAGAAGATACACCCTTGATTGAAAATGATCCTGGGAGATTGGTTTGATTATGTGCTAAGTGAGATTTTTTTTCTTCTTTTCTCAGAAAGAGAGGCTATACCAAAAATGAGTTTCCAATGAGATTAGAGGATTTTCCACGAAAACATTCCTCTTTTCCCTTGGGATCTTGAATTTCCCACTAGTTTCAAGACTTAGAGTTGATAGCAATTGGTATGTCAGATATTATGAATAAAATGTTGCCATTTGCAACCAGTTTTACAGATATACAAGTTGTCCATGAGACTCTCCATTCATCAAGTTGCTCTCAATTTTCCTTATAAGAAAGGAGAAAAGTGAGAGAGGATGTTCATCCACTGATGTACAACAGCACAGCACCCTGCTGCATGCACAGCAGAGTTCCCTTCGCACTGTGGGTCAATAGGAAGCTGTCCAGGGGTTTGTCGTTTGTTCACCTTGGCCTTGTTAGTTTACAGGAAACAGAATCTATTGTTTGTTATTTTATTTTATTTTATTTCTTATAGCATAACTGTGTACATTAATGCAATCATGGGGTACAGTGTGCTGTTTTCATATACATTTTGAAATGCTCTTATCTAACTGGTTAACATAACCTTCGTGTCATTTTCTTAGTTATTGAGTTAAAACGTTCATACTCTGCTTTTAGAAAGATTTACTTGTACCCTTGTAAGACAAACCATAGAGGTGACCCCATCCATCACCCTCCCTCCCTCCCCCATTGATATTTTTAATAAACATAAATCCATATACATATTCTTCAATAGAGCCCATAATAGTTAAGACTTGGTTTGTTGTGTCTCTCTGAGGAAGTGAAATTTTATGTGACTTGATGGGAATATGAATACACAGTGGAAGAATGCTTTCTACTATGACTAGAGAACAAGAGTGCAGGAAAGAGTGAATACGAGAAAGACAGAGAGAAAGAGAGATAAAGAGAGATGAGAAGCAGAAAAAGAATTGGAAAACAAGGCTAGAGACGTAGGCATGAATTAGTTCACATGGGTCTTTACAACAAAGTAGAGAATTTAGATCTTGGTATAAATGTGCTTTCTTAGAGAGAGGTAAATTGTATGATCTCATGTAAAATTTAAAATATTACCCTTGGAACAAATTATAAAGAAATAAACATAGCAGCAAAGAAAAAGAGAAGTGGACTATTTTAGACACTGTGTAATAATCCAGAGGGATAGAAGCTTGGCTTAAGGGGGTGACATTAGTAATAGAAGCAAATGGTCAAGATATATTTTGGTGGAGAAATTAACAGAACTTGCTATTCCCTTAACAACATGAAGGATAGAGAACAATGTTACCAAGAATGATTCCTACCGGTTTGGTGTAAACAACTTGGTTATGCTGGGATGGTGAGTGGAGAGAAAAGAGGTTCATTTAAATTAAATGTGGGTTGATGGTCCAATATTTCAATCCTCATGATATCAACACAAACTGCATTACATTGCAGTCTTATAGTTATGTATCTATGTATATTTCAACTGTGGTTCTAATTAGTAAAGAAAAATATATCTTATGTAGTTATATTTTTATTAAATTCTATTTTTAATCTTAGTAAAATTGGGTTAATTTTTTTCAATTGTTTCATTCCTGTTTGAAAATACCACAAAGACCTTCTTCCAGCACTGAGTTACACATAAAACAGTCTTAGAAACTAATCCCCATAGTATTATACTGACATGCAAGTTATTTCTTTGGTTATTCTTCTAAAATCTATTTGGATGAGAATATTTTGAAGTAATTCTGTAGCAATGCTGCGTTATTACACTCATTTCAGCTAAGAATACATTGTCGTGATTATTGTATTTTTATGATCTTGCATCCTTTTTATATGTGTTTAAATGTCTCTTAGAAGATGACTATGGAGATTGCCAAACACTTAAGCATAAAAGCCATACTCCTTGTATTGTATGATCAAAAAAGAAAATACCAAAGGAGTATCTTTATCCCCTCAAGATTGAAAATATTTCCCTTAAGTGTTGAGCACAATCTGAGTTTGTATTTCTGAGACTTTCTGAGAGTTTCTTTCCTAAGAGAAAAACCATTATAGTTTTTAAAAACTAAAAAAAAAAAAAAAGAATATTTAGTAATAAACAGCATGTACCTGTAGATTGAGCACAATTGCCACTTGTATATATTTCAGGAAAGAATAAATCACCTTTTTGTGCAGGAAATAAAAAACAAATAAGAGGTCACACTACTTCAATCACTATAAATGTGAATTACATTATAAAGCTGCAAATCAGTTTATAAGATCTTATATTTTCACGCTATACTTCTTAAGACAAACTCAATAGCTTATTTTTTACAAGTCTCTTACACGTACAGGTGCAGCCTATATTACCATATTTGATGTAAATGCAAATTTACTATTTAAATAACTTTACCTATTTGACTCGAATTTTAATTATGACAGATGATTTCTTTCTCCACATGAATTTAGAAACAGTCAAAATAAATAAGCTAATGCAAGACTTCTTTTAGCTCAAACTACTCATAAATCCCCTTTTTTTTAACTTAAAATCATTTTTTTCTGATTCCTTATAACAGAGTAAATAATTCTGTCAATATAGAAAGGGTAAAGAATAAAATAAAAATAATCTAGAAGCTAATTTCATACATATAACATGGATATATGTATACTCTATCAGAAATTCTCTATCAGAATTTTTATACATATATAGATTTTGTTATTGCTACAAAATCAAATTATAAAATATTAACATCTGCTTCTTTGTAACATATTCTTTATTTACTATCTATATGGCCATAATTATGTGTTATCACAAGTCCACATTATTACTGTGGTTTGTAACAAAGGATTTACTTATAAATATGTGCCGTAATTCATTCATTTTGATCTTCATACATTTTATCATTCCCTATCTTTTAGGAAAAGAGCAAGTGAAAATTACAAACAGCTTTTGAAATGTATACCAGTTTTTAGATGAAAGAAATCCGTTAATACCATAAAAAGTAATTATATAACTATTGTTTATTGATTCCTGTGCTAAGTTTCTTCTTACAAAAACTTCCATGAGTTATGTTTGTATTGTTCATCCTATTTTAAAGATGATGCCACTGAGGTATAGAAATTTAAGTAACTATCCCATGGTCAGCCAGCTAGGATTTCAATGTGCAGATTCCCACACTAGAAATTCTGAACTATAGTCCTCCTCCATTAGCACAGTGTATTTGGATGATATATGAGTTACTTATTATTACATTAAGTCTTATGCATAACGGCAAATACTTTTTCAATATTAAAATTCATCACCAAAATATCACTAGTTGAAATAACACTTAGCTTTAGCCAAATTCCTGTCCATGGGTGGTATTTAAACACAGCTTTCCCTGTTTGTGCTTTAGTGCAATAACTTAAAACTGGTCAATTTTTAAAAGCATTGTTTGGAGAACAGTTAAATGGCCACAACCTCTAAAGAAGACATAGAGAATTGAGAGTATAGAGTTTATACATAAGGTCAGTAGGTTCTCTAACCCACCCACAAGGACTTGAGCCTTATGGAAAAAGATATGGCTAAAAACAAACCAACAAAAAAAATAAATACCCTGTTTTCACAAGAGTATTTCATGTTCGGGAGTAAAACAAGCATTGCATTGAGGCTCAAATAAGAAGAGTATCTCAAGTCATGGCACAGAGGACTGTTATCAACGTCTTGACCAATACTATCTAGCTGTCACTATGAACCTCAAAACTATAAATTTGTTTTGGTTGATCAAAGACTTAAACCAATAGCTGATGACACCAGAGGCCTAGAAATGCCAAGCATTGCAGAGGGATAAGCCTTCAATAGGTATAGCCCATTGGTATGGTCTTGTTCAAGAGCTAAGTTCTGGATCCCCAATGACTTTAGAAAGTTGTTGGGAGCTAATGTTGGTCAACAAAATATGAGTGCTTGAGTTAACATTTAAAATATTAGCAAATGGGGATTTTCAAGACCTGAAATATTTTGGAATGCTTTGCAGCAACCCAAGACAATCATTAGTGGAGCTTATTTCTGCTAGAAAAAATATGCCATGATTGGGCGGTGCCTGTGGCCCAGTGGGTAGGGCACCAGCTCCATATACTGAGGTGGTGGGTTCAAACCTGGCCCCTGCCAAAATGCAACAAAAAATAGCCAGGCATTGTTTTGGGAGCCTGTAGTCCCAGCGACTTTGGAGGCTGAGGCAAGAGAATCACCTTGCCCAAGAGCTGGAGGTTGCTGTGAGCTGTGATGCCACAGCACTCTACCTAGGATGATAAGGTGAAACTCTGTCTCTTAAAAAAAAAAAAAAGCCGTGCAGTAAATATCTCTTTGTTTTTCAGAAGTCTCAGCCAAATTTCTCAATACAAATGTCTTGCTTGTGTCCAGATATAATTTGCTCTATTTTCAGTCAGAAGAGTAGGTTCCCATCCCCGTTTCAATGGTTAACTGTGTGATAATTATTCTACAATACTTGTGTGGCAATCCTTAGGTAAAGAGTGACTATGTGACTGGGAAAAACTCTCTTAGACAAAATGGTTGAAGTTAAAACTGACTTTGGTATTGTATCACCAGGTACCACTTCTCTTATATAACTAATATAAATTGTGGTATCTAATACGTGTAGTACCCACCCACCTGATTCAGCTCTTGAGAGAGTTAAACAGCACAGCTCATTGTTTTACATTTATGCAGCACTTAAAACATGCAAGACACTATTTAAATGACCTATTGTATAAATGCATTTAATTCTCTTTAAAAATGTATGGATATCAGCAGTAATTATACCTAGAGAAGTATAACAACACTAGCAGTTTTCTGAAAGCACATACATATAACCCGGATACGGTTCTAGGTGACATAACTTCTTTTTATTGAGAAAACCTAAAGAACATAGAAGTGCAGCAATTTTCTGGAAGTTTCCTAGATGTTCAGAAACAACCAGGCTATTCAACTGGGCAGTCAGGTTCCCACCACCCATTTAATTAAGTAAGTTAATCCCCTAGATTGTTAGGAAAAGTGGTCCACAAATGTTGACTTTTGTTACTACTATTATTATATGTGCTAGACATACAATGTGCCAGACACTTTCCCCACATTATTGCTAATCTTCTTTTGCACAAAAAGAAGCCCAGTTAGATAATATGTCTGGGTCACACAGTGTAAAAGTGTCACCTCTGATATTTACAACTATTTGGCAAGCACCAAAATCCAGGTCCTCTTGAGGATATGGGTTTGTCGTTCCACTAAACTAACACTAGAGTAGGAAGCATTGAATCGTGGGAGATGGGGAGAGATCAGCATGGGAGGCACCAAATTCTTCATTCCTACTTCAATTAGAAACTAACATTTTATGTGTTTAATATACATATATTTTGATGGTCTTCATATTAATGAATTTAGAAGGAACATAAACATTCTCCTAAAAATCTTTTTAAAAAAGGATTAACAACCTTTGACCATTAAGAGACACATTAAATGCTTTCCTTTCCACCACCGTCTTGTCCTCTATTTGACCGTCTTACCTACAGTCTGGATTAGTTTTACTCATCCAAACATAACGCTTCTCCAACCTTAACCTTGATCTGCGCACTCAGCTCCATTTCTTTTGTGAAGGCAAAGGTCTACACACACTGAATTCTCAGTGGAGGAGTTTTGGAGTGAGGAATGAAGAGACTCGCCACAAAGTCCGTGTTGGGGGACTGGAGACTCTGGGAGGAGTCCTCCCTGAACAAACCCTGAGTCCATGTTTATTATCATAAAGCAGGAAAAAGTAGATAAACGTTACTTATCAGACATCAGCACTAAAAGGGGGAAACATGGAAGCTGTCAGGCAGAATGGCTCCAACTTGTTTTTGCAAGACCACCAACCTTAAGCAAGACCTCAGCCTCCAGCATGAAGAGAACTTTGGAATCTTAAAGAATGTTTACCATAACCATGAGGCCTGGCATTGCCACACCTCACGTACACATTCTTTCTTGGAAGCCGGCTTTTTGATCTCTTGCAAGAACACAACTCACTCTTGTTTCTCTAGGTCTCTCAAGCAGGAAGCAAGTCTTATGCTGAAGGTGAGGGCACAATTTTCCCTACATAACAGGACTGTATTAATTGAGTTAATCATCTTGGTAGATAAGCAGAAAAAATTTGCTTCACATATTCCAATCCTAAAAATTCATAATATGCTACAACAATAACACTAAATGGATAATAGATGCATTGTTTCCAGATGCTAAGAATCACTTCTAAGGCTTAATGTTGAAGAAATATATATACATATATATTATAAAAAAAATCAACTGGAACTAAGCCTATTTAAATGCTTCCATTTTTATATTAGTTATTGTCTTGCCTAAAAAGTTGTGTATCCATCCTACTAACAAACTGATAATAGACTTTAAACAAACATTCAAGCACATATTTCTGCATGATTGTTTTAAAGGAAACTACAGCATGTAACTTTAATGAAAAAGCAGCATTTCTCTTTGCAAAAACTAGGTGTCAGCCAGTAATCTTCCCACTCATCTTCAATGGATGGCCATCATGGAGGTTTTCATTAATTTCCAAATATTGAACCTCTTTATAGAGGATTCCATAAACTGTTCTAAATTGACAGTCGATTGTTAAATTCAGTGGGCTGATAAAATAATGAAAGGAAATAAAATATCAGTATCTAAGTGTGAGAGCCAGACCAGCTCCACTTTGTTGTTTACTGCAACTGCACAAACCCCATTCCTAGCTGTTTACTGCACAAGCCCCATTCCTAGTTGTTTACTGCACAAGCCCATTCCTAGCTATTTACTGCATAAGCTCCATTCCTAGCCCTTCACCCCAACCTCTGCCAGTAAAACCTGCAGGGCCACTTCCTGCTGCCTCCCCCACCCCTGATTCCACAGCCATTGTGAACCATAAACTGAGTAACCTTAAGCAAATAGCTGCCATAAGAAACAATAAGTTTCTATCACCTTGAAATACAGGTATTTCCCTCCAGCCACCTAGAGACCCCCCACGCCTCACCTGTACTATTCCAAATTCTCCTTTACTAGTGAAATCATCAACCACCAATGCAAATGCTCCTTTACTAGTGAAATCACTAACCACCAATCAAAAGTGTACTCGTACCCTTCTTCCCTTTTTTGCTTTCTGTACCCCATAAAAACCTCTTTCACCCCGGGTTCGAGGCTCTTCCTTGGTGTGTACACCAGGAGAGACCAGACCTGGGTTTGAATAAATCTCACCTCTTGCCTTTTACAATGGAGTATGTCTCAGATTTTTCTGCTGGGGTCATTTGGGGGAATTTTGGGGCACAACGTAAGATGCCCTCTCTAGCAGGCCTGTGCAGTACTTAGCTATTAGAGAATTTATATTTATTTAGTTTTATTATGCTTCCTCCAACTTGCATAACACCTTTCAGGGTCAATCTGCCGAGTCCTTTTAAAATGATCATCCAGCTACATAGAAGTATATTCCTTTAATCAAACACTAGTGATCTATCTCCACTACAAGGCCTTAGTAAGAGTATTACTGGTGTGTGCGTTAAGATTAGAAGACTCCTTGAATATGATTAATGTAAATGGATTCAATATTGAAGTTTCAGGTGTTCCTATGCTTGGATTGCTTCTCAGAATATTCTGAATAACTTACAATCTCCCATTCTGACTCACAGAGTTGGCACTGTTCCCTTAGCGAGATTTGGAATCCTTGGCAAACGGCTCCCCTTTCCTATAATCCATCCATTAAATTAAAAAGCATTATCCTTCAAAGCCCTTTCTATAACTGTATTTGTGCATTTATTATGCAGAACACCTCCTTAAAGCCCTTGCTATTGTCAATAAGAAACTCTCAGAACTGCTAGATAAAGGCTATTTGAAATATTTATCAACTCAGCTCTGTCTGTGTCTTTCTCTAGAGACTCCCATTTAAGGGAGCAGTGTGCAAGGAAGGCCTTTGCTTGTATTGTCCCTGTTAAATCAATTGTGGTGGATAAGACTCACTCAGTCATTTGGCCTCAGCATCCTATGTGAAGAACAATGACAATAATCATTATTTGTTGTCACATATTAACAGCTCGACGGTCTATCTTTTACCTCTCAAAATTACAACATTCCTGTCATATAGCTCCATTTTCTTTCTTTCTTTCTTTTTAAATTTTTTTTATTAAATCATAGCTGTGTACATTAATGCAGTCATGGAGTACAGTGTGCTGGTTCTACATACAATCTGAAATGGCTGGCGAACAATTTCTTTGTTGAAACAAAGTAAAACTGTGGTTGCCATAGGTTAGCGTTATTTGTATATTCCAGCCCAATATTTCTATTGTTAGGTGGCACAGAAGTAGGCTGTGAAATAAACTATCGGGATACACAAGATTATTGAGTTTTCCTTGGGATAATCAGCTTTTTGGTAACTGAAATCTTTCGGTTACAGATCATCATTCTGAGCAAATTAAGAGTTGAAATGTTTCAGAGCTGAAAGTCTATGATTATGTTTGATTCAAAATTTCAAATGGGACCATGTTTTCAGACATGATTTTTCCCTTCCACATTTGCTTCTGTGTTGTTGTAGATGAGAAACTTGGGGAATGTTAGCGCAGTGGTTCTCAACCTTCCGAATACTGTGACCCTTTAATTCAGTTCCTCATGTTGTGGTGACCCCCAACCATAAAATTATTTCATTGCTACTTAATGAAGTAGCAACTATACCTTGGTATCTCAGTTTAGTATCAATCTGCTCTGACTAAAATGATCACGAGCTGTAAACAATGCTGAGTTGACAGGAAATTCTTCGTATTCACTAAAAATTAATTCTATGCCGGATAACGAAGGGATTCTTTATCTCACCTGTACTCTAAATATGAAATTATTAGTTTAAATTAATGAGATTTATGGTAATGATGTGTATACCAATGATTCATCTGTGTCTCTTTTTATACACATTCTTTCCTTATCTTATTCTGTATTATACAATGAAACCAAAACAAATAAACAAAATAAAGAAGGCTTGGAAAGTGAACAGGTTTTTACAGCACAGCCTAGATTTGAGTATCTTCAATGAAAATGTATAAATTCTTAAAATTGGTATGTTTTGGTATTGCATACTTGCAGAAAAAGATTTCAACGTTGGTAAGCCCTTGCTAAGAAGGAACTAACATATATCTATGTAAAAATATATAGTGAATTTCTTTCATCCAGCTACAAGATTTTTGGTGAAACAGGTTAATGCAAATAGAATCTTCATTCAGCTTTGTTTCTTAGACTGATTTTAAAATCAGACAGTAAATCTAGATGCAGCTACCATGTTCTCATATATATACGTATACACACACACACACACACACACACACACACATATTTTTAAGAGACAGAGTCTCACTTTATTGCCCTCAGTAGAGTGCCATGGTGTCACACAGCTCACAGCAACCTCCAGCTTCTGGGCTTAAAGGCGACTCAGCCTTCCGAGTAGCTGGGACTACAGGCGCCCACCACGACGCCCAGCTATTTTTTTGTTGCAGTTTGGCCAGAGCCAGGTTTGAACCCACCACCCTTGGTATATGGGGCTGACACCCTACCCACTGAGCCAAAGGTGCCGCCCTATATATATTATTTTTTTAACAGATACTCACCCTGACTCATAACAAAAACAAGATTTGCCATAAGATTGCTATCTCTGAAAGAATGTTTAAGTCATTAGGAAGGTTATAATTTGTACCTTTTTTCTTCCACCAGAAAAGATTCTCAACTCTGCTCCTACACAAAAGCACCTGCCTTGTCATCAGGCAGTAACTTTTGTCTTTTCTCTGCCTGGACTTCACTGAGGCCCTGGTCTGGTGAGGAGTCAGGGCAGCATTCAGAAGTCTGTCTTGTTGGGTTATTATAAAAATGCATGGTAGAAGTTTACTACTACAAATACGAATTTTACTGATTTAGTATAAGTTAACTGATGAGAAATCATCAATGCAGTAGCCCAGGAATTTTAATTTAAATGTGATAAGTTATACCTGAACTAACATTGCTTCCTTCACTTCTAACTCCCGGTCTAGATTTTTTGTTTAAATTCATTATAAAATAATAGCATTCTGTTTTCTCGATGAGACAATGTCAAACATAATTTTCTAGAACACATTGTACAGAAAAATACATAGTATATTGAAAGACATGTCTACTTATCTATTACTAATCACTATGATGCCTATTAAAAAATAAATGCAGTGGCTTGGTGCCTGTGGCTCAAGTGGCTAAGGCGCCAGCCACGTACACCTGAGCTGGTGGGTTCGAATCCAGCCCAGCCTGCCAAACAACAATGATGGCTGCAAGCAGAAAAAATAGCCAGGCATTGTGGCAGGCACCTGTGGTCCCAGCTACTTGGGAGACGGAGGTAGGTGAATCGCTTGAGCCCTGGAGTTGGGGGTTGCTGTAAGCTGTGATGCCATGGCACTCTACCCAGGGTGACAGCTTGAGGCTCTGTCTCAAAAAAAAAAAAATGCAGTGTATCTCAGTTGGTTATTTGTATTTATAAGTTTTGCCACATTTTAGGATGAATGATTTTTTTCCCTCTTAATTTTAAGTTCATTGTGCAATGGATGTTATGTAGTACAACATCACATGAAATGTAGCCAGAAAGAGAATTATAAGGTTTTACTGAAGAACAATTCACACTATTTCATAATTAGAATTTGAGAGAACATGTTGGCAAAGTTTTATTTATTTATTGGTTACATGGATCACTTTTATGATGCTTGAGTTGTGCTTATAAGTGTGCCCATCACCCAGATAGTGATTTCTGTACCTGTTAAGTAGGTTTTTGCCCATACCCTCCTTACCCAACCCCCTGTGTAATTTGCTTTCTGTTTTACTTCCCTCTATGCACACGCGTCCAGAGGTTAAGTCCAGTTTAATAGCAAATATGTGTGGTGTTTGTTTTTCCATTCTTTAGATACTTAGATAAATTGTTTAAGTAATTTTACTTTTTTTTCTGTGTAGTTCTGATTATAAAGCTCCTGGCCCTACATTGTTCAATCTTATAAGTAGACATAAAACAAAGTCAATTAATGCTTAGTGTTTAAATCCTATCCTTTCTTTCATTGCATGATTAGATTTAAGAAACCAAAGCCTTTACCATAATGCAAATAAGTAGAAAACTGGTCTTAAGAAACATCACTGACACATGAAATATGGTGTCTTCCTTGGTCACTCATCATTATTTTTTAAAAATTGGACATGACAATTTTGGGATTATTGACGTTTGTTTACAAGAAACTGAAGAATCAGAGATAAAAATTTAAACTATTAAGATGCTCCACATTTTAGTCATAAGTGAAGTTACTTTGCACAAATTTTTCCCTGATAAATGTTACATAATAACAATGAAACTCTTCACTAGAGTTGATGTTATTTATTTTGGTCCTTGGGCTGGTTTAATTTGTTTTTAAAGTTTCAAGCCCTGGAGCAAATACATATATTAATTATTTTAGCTGATTTTATAGAATTGTATATGAATCCTGCATATGTCCATAGGCGTATGTATCAATATATTAATGCATAACACAAGGTGCAGTCTGTTGAGGAGTTGTGTTTTCGTGAGAAAAATGGCTAAGGGATTATAACCTAAAATCACAGTCCAATCACTGGAAAAGACTTTGGTTTATATACAACAAAAGAACATTATAAATTGATATTAAGAACTCCTTATTCTTAAGTGTGAACTGTATCTTAACTAAAAATAGATAACTTGTGTCAAAAGAACCAAGTTCAATCTTTCATATCACTATTACTAATTAATTAGTATAAATGTTAGGATAAATGTTTAAAATTACTGTTTTCCATGGGGTGATCTAATGTTCACTATGGCATATTTAACTTGACATACTTTCCTAAAAATGCAAGTCTATGTTGTGAAATTTTAACTTTTTTTTCTTTTTACAAGTTGCTCTCTGGTTAAAATTTAGAAAGACTTAGTTCAGATTCAAGAAATAACAAAGTATGTGCTTAAAGAAGTAAGAATCCAATGTACTCTATTCTAATATGAAGCCAGTAGACAATCTAATACATACCCACGTAAGAAAAACTCAAATTAATACTCCCCCAGAGATGGGGGAGTGAAGAGGTGTGAGGGGAGGAGGGAGGAAGGAGGAGGGTGGGGGTTACAGTGCTGGGCACATCTGTTGAGGGCAGGACAGGACAGTTATAAGAGAGACATTACCTAACACATGGAAATGGTGTAACCTAATTCTTTGTACCCTCGATGAACCTGAAGCAATAAATAAAAATAAATAAGTAATAAACAAATATACTGAAATTCTACCTCTCAAAATGAGTCAGACAATGATAGTGTCACATAAACTGCTTGCCAAGGACCCCAATGCTAATATATGTATTTTAAAAACAATTATCTTCTTTTTTGAAATTTTCATTTTATTTGTCATCATTTTCTAAGAAAACGACTTTGTAAAATGTTGGGACGTTTATAATGGTAACAGAATAAAACACACACAAACACACAATTTTGAAGATTTTTTTCTTGGGAAGAGTGGTGAGTTCCAGCCAAAGGCTTCTGTTTTCTCAATAAGAAAATAAATTCTCTAATGAGAATAGGAAAAGGTCTAAAATATTATAGAGGAAAATATTGTATATGTCATGAAACAGTAAAATCAGAAAACAACTTATTGGATCATATTAACAAGATTTCAAGGCAGTTTTGTGTGAGAAGTTGAGGTTTGTGAATGTAATTTTAAATGGAAAATCATTAGCTTACTTTCCAACTTTCTAGCAATTTCACATAATATGATTCAGATAGAGCAAAGGTGAACAGCTGACTTCAACTCAAAAATGTGTTTACTCAAGCCCACATAATGGAAGGAGAGAGAAAACATGGGGTTCAGAGCACAGTATTAGCTAGAAAGTTATTTATAATGACAAACAATTGATCTAACCTTTATAGGCATGAAATTGAAAGCTGGAGAAAGTTTCCCAATTAAAAGCAAAACAAAGGAAATTGGTGAGGTCATTGGAGTGCAGTGTCTCAATCATAGGTTTACCTTGGATGCCTGAAACAAGGAAAGTTGATTAATGATTTTGTGCACATCTAACCTCACAGTTACTGTGGAAGATTCCCCTCCTCTGAATAAATACAGTGTCAGAAAATGATTGACCAAACAAAGCTAACTTTGTTGAGCAAGGAATAGTGCCAGTTGGAATGAGTCTTATATATTATAATCAAAAGGAGAGGGTTAACCAAATGATCTTGCAGAATTTTGAAGCCTGCTTTTAGTCATAATTTCATGTAGAAGTTAAGTTTAATGTGGGCAGACATTGGTTTGAATTTTTTTTTTTTTATTGAATGGTAACTATGTACATTAATGCACTTCTGGGGTATAGTGTGGGGTTTTCACATGCAATCTGAAATACTTCCATCAAACTGGTCAACACAGCCTTCATGTCATTTTCTGAGTTATTGTTTTAAAATATT
>CAUYQV010144384.1:0-38956 GCA_963574575.1 Galagoides demidoff | reverse complement strand
GCCAGTGAGGGGCCCTTAGAGCTCCACATGTGTGCACACGCATCCTGGGGGGGGAGTGAGACAGGAGGAGAGACTGAAACACACACCAGTGAGGGGCCCTTAGAGCTCCACATGTGTGCACACTCATGCTGAGAGAGAGGGTAGTGAGACAGGAGGAGAGACTGAAATACACACCAGTAAGGTGGGCCCTCAGAGCTCCACATGTGTGCACATGCATCCTGAGAGAAGGGGGGAAGTGAGACAGGAGAGACTGAAACACACACCAGTGAGGCGGGCCCTCAGAGCTCCACACATGTGCACACTCATCCTGAGAGAAGGGGGAGTGAGACAGGAGGAGAGACTGAAGCACACACCAGTGAGGTGGACCCTCAGAGCTCCACACGTGTGCACACGCATCCTGAGAGAGGGGGGGAAGTGAGACAAGAGGAGAGACTGAAACACACCAGTGAGGTGGGCCCTCAGAGCTCCACACGTGTGCACATGCATCCTGAGAGATTGTGTGTCCCAGTGGGAAGGAAGACAGCAGGGCCGTTCAGAAGGGGGTTGGCACACGTGCTGGGGGGAAAGAAGGGCAGACACACAGCAGGGAAGGAGGCCAATTCCCCCATAAGGGGGAGAGACTCGGGCCAAACTAAGGACAGCACGTCAAGGGCAGTAAGGGGAGACACTGATCGGGGAGATGTTTGCATGCAGCTCACCATGCCCGTGGCATTCGCACCATGGCACCTGTAGCTCTGACTGGAAAATGCCCACAGTGCAATTCATTTCCTGGCTGTGATGTGTTCTGATGTCTCTGCTGGATTTAGAGAAACGTAAGACAGAAGTCAGCAGCTGGCCACTGAGTCAGTGCGTGGTCTCTGCGCAGCCTCACTGAGTCACACATCTGCAGACAGAATGTCACTCTACATTCCTTCTGTCCTGAGTGAAACACTGGAAATACGCCATGTAGGTACCTTACATTCAAATAGAGGAGTTTTGTTCTCATAATATGCACATGAATAAACCATTGAGAATAATGATAGTAGATATCACAATTCTTTGTATCAGCCGACACAATAGGTTATTACTGGGAACACCAATACTAATACACCACTAGTTGCTGAAGTTGTCAGCACAGCAACCAGTCTTATTTCTTCTGCCCCTGACCATGCCTATCCCCTGTCCTGGGAATATTTAGATACAAAGCTGTTTTTGTCTTATGTGTGCTTATGATTATGTGCCTTTGACTTCCCAGTGCCCTACTTGGGATTCTCTCTTCTCCCCAGAAGCATCCTTGCAGGCCAGCTCAGTGGTACCTGATAGCCCTGAGCACATGTCTGTCTCCTGTATCCACAGGACTAGGTCTTACTGGCTTGGTATCACCCCTCACCTGCACGCAGCAGGCACTCAGAAGGTTTTGTGAGGCTTAAGCAGCCTGAGCTATAGCAGTTCAGAGGAAAGACTTGCATTGCCGGTCCTTGGTTCTGTCTTCTCACCAAGCCAAGGCTCCTTGGGGGCTGGTTCCCTCCCGCTGTCTTTTGTTCCCCACAGAAGTCGGGTCCTTCAAGCTTCAGGACCTCCTGTTCCCTTGGAATTGGGCTATGACGGCTACAAGCAGGGGAACCTGCTCAGTGCTTCCTCTGGCCGCTGGGTGAGGATGTGGGGCCTCCTGCAGTCTCTCTGTCTGTCTGTCTCACCACCTGCAACCTTCACCAGTCCCCAACACTGGCTCCTGGGTTGTGGCTCCACCACTCTACCCCATCTTCTCTGGCCACCTGTCCCCTGCATGTTTCCCCCCAGACTCGCCCAACGAGGCTGCTTAGCTTCTGTGAAGAGCACAGGTGGTGTGCCAGCTGGCTAGGTGACTGACCTGGTAAGCGGAATAGCGTGGTTACCTGGGGCAGTATGATGTGCTGCCCTGTGCTTGCTGTCCAGCACTTAATGCAGTGATGCCTTTACTCCTTGTCTTGGCTCCCTAAAATGAGTACTGTGGTTTTTTTCTGGTTCACAGAGGAAGAAAACAAGGCATGGACAATTTAAGGCATATGTCTTAAAGGAGATAATGCCTGGAAAATATTCTCAGTGTAGCACCTTGTTCATTTAAGTGCTGTGCCAGGGTTTTGTTGTCTGTTCTAAATACCTCTGTTCCCTCTATTTTATGAAATTCTAGATAACAATGATAATGGTGAAAATAGTTCTCTAATAGAACAATCTCTGATATTAGGTGCCTTTGCCCAAGTTTGCTGAGAAGATTGAGTCTATCAGCGACACTGTCAGCAGTCAGCTCTCTGACCAGCCACCCTGTTGGCACGCTCACCCCTACTTTTTTGGCTGCTGAGAAGCTCTGTCCTCCTGCCCAAGAGTCATCTTCTCTTCCTTACCCCATAAAATACGAGACTGTGTTCGGCTCCACTGGCTTTGTCCCTTCAGCCAGTGGAGATGTTCAAGATAGTCCAGATCAAAACAGCTCAAAGCCTTCACTTGACTTTGCCGTCTCTGTCCAGCCATCCTGTTTCTCCTGTAGGCCTCCAGGTGTTCATCTCCTTCTCCCAAACCACACCACGCTGGGCTCTGGCTCTTCACTCCACTGAAGCAGCTTTGGCAGTGGTCCCATTGGTGACCCCTGCCCTACACGTGCATACGTGTACATGGACATGCACACATACACCCCATGCCTTGCCTGCTCCGTGACCTCGCCCCTCCCTCTGTGTGCCCACTGCCCCACGAGCCACCACGTTCTGACCCTCACAGCCTGACAGCTTCTTCATCTTGTTGCGCTTGTTTGTTCTCCACCCTTATTTCAGTTAAAAATTACTCAATCCCTGGATGCTAAATAATTGCTTGTTAGCCTAAAAGTTAAAAGCCCACTCAAAGAGTGTTTATTTCTGTACAGTAATTCACATGCTGAAAGGCCAGGACTACTGTCGATACTTTGTACTGTGTTACTTGCATGTCAGTCTTGAACTCAGAGGAATAATCAGCTTCAGTGGCGTAGACTGCCATTTGATCAGCTTGTGGCCTTTGTGGGAGAGTCAAGGGTTCCGAAGTCCCTGGAAGTTGAAAGCGTCCTATGTCATATGTAAATCGTTTCTGACCGTGTCACCGCCAGCTAGTTGTTAGTAAGCACCCACAGACTTCATAGTACATCTGTGTCTTAGTTAACTGTAGGGTTTAGTGTGGTGCTACATGGAGAAAATTTTTAAACCTTTTATTATAGAATGTTTTAAATATATACAAAAGTAGAGAAAATAGTAGAATGATCCTCATGGCTCTCACCAGTTTCGACAGTCGTCACTTGCCAGCCAGGTTTGTCTGATCTGTCCCTTACTCCCACCCATCCCCTCTCCTGTAGACTCTTGGGCGTCAAGTTATTTTATATCATTTATATATTTTTTTTGGTATTTCCAAAAAGTACAGACTTTATTTAAAGACATGTTCTCATACAATATAATTATCAGACCCCAAGAGAGCTATAGTTCCTTAGTATCACCAAATATCTCGGAGTGTTCACATCTCCACGTATCTCTTAGTTTGTTTAAGAATTTGCATGATCCAAATCCAATAAGCCCCATGTCTGCAGTTAGAGTATATGTCTCTTAAGTCTTTTTTGACCCACAGGGTACCTCTTCTCTCTTTTACCCCTTAGAATTTATTTTTTGAAGAAATGAGGTGTGTTTGGGGCTTTTTTTGTTCATTTTTGTTTCTGTCCTATAGCATTTTCCACAAGTGTGAGTTTTACTAATTGCATCTCTGAAGTCTTTTTGGCATGCTCTGATGGCCCCTCTGGTTCCGTAAGATTCAGGTTCTTCTTTTGTCTGCACATGTGTTATAGTCTCCTAGAAATAAAAGTTGGAAAGATTGAAAGTGGGAGAACGTATTGAATTCAGTATCATAAGCAATCAACATAATGTTGATCCAAATACAGTAAATAGAGTAATATGGTATCTTATTTCTGGTGTAGCATTAGTGTTCCTGTAATAAAAAAACACATTAAATACTAACAGATATTTCCTTCTGGAATTTTCTTCTTTAAAATTATGTAATGCTGGCGAGGCACAGCCAGTGCCTACAGAGTACAACCCTAGCACTTTGAGAGGATGAGGCAGGAGCATTGCAGGGATTGAAGAGCAGCCTGAGCAACAAAGCAAGACCCCATCTTTCAAAAAAATTTTTTTCTTAAATTAGTTGGGCATGGTGGCACACGCCTGGCATCCCAGCTACTGAGAAGGCTGGGCAGGAGCATCACTGCAGCCCAGGGGTTTAAGGTTGCTGTGAGCCCTGACTGCCACTGCACTCCAGCCTGGGTGACAGAGTGAGACATTGTCTCTAAAAAATAAAAATGAAACTATGTAATACTTTTAAAAATTAAATTGGGTTCATCTTTGTTTCATAGTCTACTTTTTAAAAACAGCAGTGTTTAAAAGGTTATTTATTTCCTGTGTACTTAAATGTCACTTCGGTGACACGCTGGACCTTGTGCGAACACTGATGTTATTTAATAGCCTCCCAGTTTTTGGCCATGTAGGTTATTTTCAGTTTAATCTTTTAGTAATGCAATGATGAATAGCCTTGTGCATGAATGTCTATGTGTATCTCAGGTTATTTTCTTCAGTTAAATTCTTAGGTGTAGAATGAATGAGCAAAAAGGTCCATTCCCTTTTTTCCCCCACTTTGGCTTAGCAATTGCCAGTTTGTCTCCAGGGAAGGCTCCTAGTTGCCAGTAGTACTTGGGAATGCCCATGTCCTTAGCCTCCCAACCTGGGCCATGATCACTGAACACAACCCGGCCTCTTTTCATGCTTTTTGATTTCTCTTGTGTGCATTTATCTTTCATATATTTTCCTCTCTTAGTAATCACCCCTTGTTGGCATCATTACATTTGCCTTTGACAACTGGGGCTGCTAATCTTTATTGTAGCAAAAATTCCAATAACCCAGCTTGCTGTAGTTTTGCCCAAAAGATTGGTACCAAGTAAGAGCCCCTGGTTTGCACCTGGCTATAAAGTACATGGTGTGTGAATTTGCAACACTCACCTTCGCTGTTCAGACCCTGTGCCCCGCCTTTGTGATTTTAACCCCTGGACTGCTGGTCACTGACGTTGCCAGGTAAGTGGAAGATCACTGTACATTACTAGGGACAAGCTCCCATTGAGGTGTGCAGGATCTGGGGGCCCTTGTTGCCAAACTCTGAATTAATCAGAATTGGTAAAGTAGTTAAAGAGGTAATTATTTACATTACCCAGTAATTTGCCTTTTAAAAAAATAAGACTTCAAATTAGCACCACTTTTTGTACCTTGAAGTATTAACTATCAATCGAGAACTCTGAAGCACTGAGACTATGAAAAGTTAGAATCAAGATGCTGAGATTACAGTACGTACTAAAAATACCTCGTGTTTGCATAATGCTTCGCAAAGTGCCATCATCACTGTCACCCAGCCACCCCACCCCGTGAATTTGAGCCCCAAATGGTCCATAGCCTCTGTCTTCACCTCCGCTTACTCCTGCACTCCTGCGACCTCCTCTGCCCTCCTGCCATGACTGGTGCCTCTGCGCCCCCTTTCTGTTGTTCTGTCCCTCTGGTCTCACTTCTTCCCTGCTGCCACCCCTGGCTCCTGCTAATGCTCTAGAATGTTCTGTCCACCACCCACCTACTATACCTGCCTTACAACTCCCAACCCTGGAAGAATCCTCTCCCCTTGTCTTTCTTTGCTTGGCCTCCAGGTGACTGGGGACAGTGAAGCAGTGCATGTAAAGTACACCATAACAACAGCACGAATCCGGGGCCTTTGATTTGGTCCTCGTTTACTCTTCAGCTCTTGGGAGTGTTCCCTCCCCTCACCCTCATGCCACATAGCACCAAACTCCTGAGTTCCTCAGCCCCACACGCTTCATTTCCCGTGCTGTTTCCTCTGGTGGGATGTTCTTATCTGTCTTAAGCACTAAGCCAACTCTTCAACCTCGAAGACTGTGCTCAGGTGTCACCTCCTCCTTGAATCAAAATTAATCACTCTGTCCACCTCCTTTGCCTTGAAAGGCCTTTGGCTCAGCGTCTGCACAGCCCCGTCATTCTCCATCTCTTCTTGTGCCCTGGGTCCCCTCTGATCTGTTACCCTTTCTCAGGCTTTCCCACTCCTTCAAATCGTGTGTTATCAGTATTTCAACATGATAAACCTTGGGGAAAGAATTAAAAAAAAAACCACCCGTGACAGAGCACCCTGCTGGGATGTGTACCTGGTGCGTCAGGTTTCTCACAGAACAGTCTTTCTTCATTCTCAGGCTTCCATTCTGGTTCCCCTGAAATAGTTCTTTCCAAGATTACTAAAACTTACACATGACTCCATCAGAAGGGAGAAGGGCTTAGTGCTTACCCTGCACAGCCTCCATGAAACCTCCTCATCCTTCGGCTTCCCTGACCATAGCATGTCCTAGCCTTTCCTCCCTACTCTTGTCCACTCTCCTTTCCTCTCTCCACTCTCCTGCCTCACCCTGTGATATCTTCCCATTGCCCTCACCCTACTCCTTAAAACTGTGGCCGGGTCCCCACTGACCTGGGAAGCTGCTGTCCAAGGCCTCACAGTCGTGGCTGTGGCTTGGCATTCCTGAAATTCTCCCTGAGTGCTGCTCAGTGTGGTATGTGCTTCACACACAGTATCATTTATTCCTCATACACATCATTATATCCTTGTAACAACCCTGCAGGGCTTGAATGCCTCACTTTATAGCTGAAGAAACAGAACTTAATAAACACAAGACATTTACCCAAAGCTGCAGAGCTAGTCCACCTGATCTGTGGTCACCAGGAGAGATTGCTTCCTCACACCCTGCTGAGTCTGACCCTCCCCAGCCTCTTCCTTCTGTTACACATGCTAGAGTCACAGCCTCCTCTCAGCCTCCAGTCGACTCCAGCCTTGCCTTTCCACTACCCTACTCTGACTTTTTTCCTCAGGACACCAGTCAAGGGAAGAGAAGCCATCCTGCCCTAATCTGTGCTGGTCCTGCTTCCTCTGCCCTCTGGAGTTCACACCTGCCTCTTCACCCTTCCCGCGTGGGTCTTCATCTTACCTCCGTCCATGCCCAGTTCAGTGGGCCCTTTCTTCCCCATTTCTCATCACCAGAGCTTGCGAGAGTCTTTATATTCTTTATATTCTATGAATTCCCATTGTACCTAATGTATTTTGTGACATTTTCTACCTTCTGTTTTGTATTACCAATAATAATAAATTATGAATATCTTTTTGCAATACTTTCCCTACTAAACTGTGGTTTCTTGACAGTAGAAGTAGTGACTGATTAATCTAGATAGTTAAACAAAATGATAGAGATTTATTTATCCATAAGTTTGTTCATACAGCCCATTCCCAGACCCTCTGTGCAGGTAGAGGGGCCTCTGCGGGTCTTCAGAGGAAGACGAACTTTCTAGATACGACCACAAGATGGCAACAGTGACTACAGTGTCCTGGTATTTGTTGAGGGTGGACCGAGTCAAGAAAGAAAACATCATCCTGATTACTGGATACTCAAAGGAAATCTAAGAGAATTTTCAAATTTAAAGCATTTTGTCAATTCCTAGTCATCCACAGAGGTAATCGTACAGATTGGGCAACTCTTTTCTTCCGTGGATCTATTTGGCCAGCGGGATGGAGCGCTCTCCTCCTCCTCCTCCTCTCCTCATTCAGCAGATATCGGAGTGCCTTCTGTGTGCACCCACTATTCTAGGGCTTTGGGATACAGAAACGGGCAGTAAGGCAAGATCCCTGTTCTGATAGAATTTGTATACTGTGGCCTTCGTTGGGACCCAATGGAAGATACTAGAAACAGAACCAAGAATTTCTTTGCTGTTTTTTTTTATTTCATTTCATTTCATTACATCTGAAGTCATTCCCCAGAGAATGGTTTTCATTTCAACAAACAAAAGGACCATCTTGATAGTTAAACAAAATGATAGAGATTTATTTATCCATAAGTTTGTTCATACAGCCCATTCCCAGACCCTCTGTGCCTCTTAAATTTTATTTAAGCCGTGATTATCTGTGGCCTTTTCCCTGCTTCCCACTTACCCAGAAGTGGGTAATCAAGAACTGACTGTGTGTTCTCTTTACAGTTATAGATATTAAGGTTCTGAAATGTCAAACATTCTGTCTAATATAGCACAGGTAAATATTTGACAAAGTACATACTCAGGCCTAGGTCTCATTCATTCTTTTATGAGTAAGTGCAAAAAAGAATTTAAAGCAAAAGAATAAAAAATTCAACAGGTGTTCATAGGTAACTTTGACGTGCTCTGTGTTGGTGCTAAAGGTAACCATTTGATAAGGTGTACCTAATGGCAATTTATTCAGTTAAAATTATGTCTAATGTTCAGAAGTAGTTCTTCAAGAGGTAAGCAAGCCATGTAGCGATAATACATATATAATAATTTAGAAATATCAAATGTCACTTCTTGCTTATTTTACTAATAACTGTCTGTTAGAGCAACCTGCTTGCAGCATGAGTCTTCGTTGAGTGGTCATTTTTTTCCTGTATCAGATCCCCCTCTACACGCTAAGCCTTGCCTTCTTACAGAATCACTCCTCCAGCCTGGATCTGCAAGGAGCTGATGGGATTTAGTTCCACACAACCTCTTGCCAAATTTCCCTTCAGTTTCAAGGGGACGAGGGTGGAAGATTAATTTGAAAGGTTGGGATGGAGACTTCCCATGTTGCAAAACCCACAGGGTAGAATTTTGGATTCTACATACTCAATACAGTAGTTTTTGTTTTGTTTTGTTTTGTTTTTCCCTTATGTAACTGTTTTCTCTGGTTTTTTGTAGCCATCATATTTTCACAGTGCATTATAATCTTTTATCTACCACAGTTAATTGACAGAGGTCAGTATCCTTAGATAGTCAAAAATCATTTTAGCCAAATTACTGTTCAATTTAAAATCCAAAATGATTACTATTCCATATTGACAAGCTTTATTTTTAGCTGTGATTTGCGTTTATGTATGACTATGGCCACCATAAAATGTATGATAAGCCCTGCCTATGCCCCAGAGATGGAAAGATCCAAAGTCTGCAACTTTACCAGATACCACTTTCACATGACATGTGCTCACTGTGTGTCCTTCAGAGATTCTGTGGACTGTGATTCCATGTAAGAGCCTGTGCTGGGCAAAAAGCAACTTTTATTTTTGTAAGTCCACATCAGGCCATTTCTGGACAGCACTTATTTGTGCTGAATAGAATAGCTTTGTATTTTGAACTCTCAGAACCATCCTAGACACTTCATACATTACATTCCTTTGTTTAATTCCCATAGTACTACAGAAGAAAATGCTCAGGAAAGATGAAATTGTCCGGAGTCACACTGGTAGAGTCAGACAGAATTCAAACCTGTGCTGATGATTAAAAAGCAAGTCCTTTGCCTCTGGGCTCCTCTCCCTCTGTGCTCTGAATCAGGGTAAGAATTTGTGTTTTAAAGCCCTCTCCAAATTAAGAGTTTTGAGGAAACAGTGCAGAGGTGATTTCCAGAATAGTATAGCCTAAGATTATTGAAAGATCTCAATAACACATAATAATAATAAAACACAATAATAAAGATCTCTGTAACACGTCTCCGTATCACAGCAGAGAAGAGGACCCAGATCTGGGGGCATGTAGCAGAGAAGGGTCTGCCCGGGTTCTGGCACGAAGCTTCAAGAATGACAATCCTGGAACTTTTTATTGACGGATTTGAACCCCCACTTTGTTAATTACCTGTCAGCAAACATTGCAAAGGCTTAAGTGAGTGTTTAATTTAGGAAAGTCAAGTTTTGTTTAAAAAAATAGTAGCCTGGGTAAAGTGGCTCATTCTTGTAGTCCCAGCACTTTGGGAAATTGAGATTGAGGACCTCTCTTGAGGTCAGGACTTTAAGACCAGCCCCAGCAACATAGTGAGACCCTGCCTCTACAAAAATAAAAATTAAATTAGCTGGATGTGGTGGCATACCTACTCAGGAGGCTGAGGCAGGAGGATGTCCTGAGGCCAGAATTTGGAGGCTACAGTAAACCATGATTCTGCCACTGTACTCCAGCCTGGGCAACAAAGGGAGAACCTATCTCTCTTTAAAAAAAAAAAAAAAGGCAAAAAAAGCTGTTTTTCTTAAGTAAAAAATTTTAAAATACCTAAATAAAAATTGAGAGAATAACCATTTCTGTTTCAGAAAGCAACAAAGGTACACAAAGATGTAAATGATCTAAAAATGAGGTCAGGTATGGAAATAATGGGGGCAAGTTGATTGTCACCTGCATTTAGGATAATTTGTACATTATTAGACTAATGCAAAACCTTCTCTTCTGGTGGTATGACTCAGACAGGGCTCCTCCATCCATCTCTGATCTCACAGCTCCAGTTCTTCTCTCTTTCGATCTTTGCTCCAAAAATAGCACAGCTCTTAAAGTTACCCAGACCCACCAAATAGTTTCTGACTCCCTCTACCTACAATACCTGCCCATGCGTGGCTGATAGCTGAGCGAATTAATCAAAGGCAGGCCTACCAGTTAGCATAAGACTGCTTTCTTTTTAAGGTGACTGCTAATGAATATACTTGAAAGGGCTGTGCAGAGATTGAACTGTACTACATTTCAGTAGGTGCCTTCTTTGGTATTTGATAAATAGAACTTACCCTAGAACTATTTATTATCTGTTGGTCTCAGTTCCAGTTATAGAGTGTATTCCTGGAATCTTTAAGTCGTGTAGTATGATACACCAGTCCATAAAGTAACAGGTGAGCTGCCTGGCTTCTTCCAAGTTTGACAGCTGAGAATGTAGCTCTAAAAGCCGCCTAGACATTTATCCTTCCTGCTAAGGATTGGATGCAACTCAACATTTAGGCCCAAATTCCTCTCATCTTTTTTTTCCTCCCTTTTGAATAGGAAGGAGTAACTTTGGTCACTGTCCTTAAGATTTTGGCTTATCAGCTCCCAGAAAGTTTATATACTTAAGTAAATTCATACGAAGATTTGTATTGTCCTCATTAATTTTGTTTTTCTCACTATGAAAACTCTGCCATTTTGTGGGCTTTTTTTACAGTTTTTGAGGTATAATGTTTTATAAATGACACACATGTAAAGCATACGGTTTGCACAATGGCGACATCCATGTCCATCCTTGAAGCAGTCACCACAGCCAACACAGTGAGCACTTCCATCAACCTAGACGTTTGCTCAGATCTTTTTATGTTACCTCCCTGCCCTGCCTTTGTACCCAGCCACTGATGTGCTTCCTGTCACTATGCAGTAGTTTATGTTTTCTGCTCATTTATGTAAATGGAAGCCTGCATTGTATACTCTTTTGGCCTGACTTCTTTCATTCAGCCTAATATTTTTAGTTTCATCCATATTACTGTGTGTATCTATAATTTATTCCTTTTCACTGCTAACTGGTATCCTATTATATGAATCTCCACTTTTATTCCTTTACACATGATGGACATTTGGTTGTATCTAGTTTAGTCTGTTAGAGACAAAGCCGCTGTGAATATTCATGTGCATAATTCATGTCTCTGTGAGGACACGAGTGAATACATAGATGGGTAAGGACTGTTCATATGGTAGGCACATGTTCGGCTTCTTAATACATTGCCACACTGGTTTCCAGAGTAATTGTACCATTTTTCACTTTTCTGTTCATGGTGAGTAAGAACTCATTTGCTTTCCATCCTCACCAGCGCTTAATGTAGTCTGATATTCAGTCTTCCTAGTGGGTGAAGAGTATTATTTCATTGTATTAATTGTGTTTCTAATGACTATTGATGTTGAGCATCTTTGCATGAGTTTTTTGCTGTCCGTATAATTTCATGGGTGAAATAGCTACACGGATCTTTTGTTCATTTTTTAATTGGATATTTTATTTTCTTACTGTTGAGTTTTGAGAGCTCTTTATATATTCTGGATACAAAGTCTCTATCCGATAGATGCTTTGCAGAGATGTTGTTCTAATCTCCCAATGGCTTGTCTTTTCATTCTCTTAACATTGTCTTTTGAAGAGCAGTTTTAAATTTTGGTAAAATTCAGTTTATCAATTTATTTTATGGTGTGTAATTTTGATGTTGTGGCCAGGGAATTTTTAACTGAATTTTTGAATGTCACAGTGATTTTTTTCCTGTTTTCTTCTAGGAATTTTTGTTTTAGGTTTTACATTGAGGTCCATGGTTCATTTAGAGTTAAGTTTTGTCTATGGTGTGAGATACGGTTCCAAGTTCATTTTTTTGGTATATGGACATTAAACTTTTCCAATAGCATTTGGTGAAAAAAAAAAAAAAAAGCATTTTTTTTTTTTCCTAAAACAGTGTCTAGCTCTATTGCCCAGGCTAGAGTGCAGTGGGTCAGCATAGCTCACTGCTGCCCCAAACTCCTAGGCTCAAACAGTCCTCCCACCTCAGCCTCCTGAGTAGCTGGAACTAAGGCCTGCATCACTATTCCTTTATAGAGGTAGGTCTCACTATTGCCCAGGTTAGTCACAAACTCCGGACCTCAAGTGATCCTCCTCAGTCTCCCAAAATGCTGGGATTATAGTTATGAGCCACTGCACCCAACCTAAGAAAAGGCATTCTTTTAGGTAAAATAATTTTTTTAATTATAAAAGAAAACATTTGTGTAATACAGAAAAGTATAAGGCCTATATCTTGCTAACCTTTTATACCTTACATTGTAGGGGAAGGGCTAGTTTTAAGTGCATACTATACGAAATTGGAATCGTAGTATATACCCTTATTCTGTGTCCTGCCTTATAAAAATTTAACATTACATCTGTTTTCCCAGGTAATTTAACATTCTTTAGATGCATGGTTTTTAACAGCTGCATAATTATTCTATCATATAGACATTATACTTTATTCTTTTTATTAGACATTATCAATTTTTATTCTTACAATATGTTTTGAACGTCTTTATACTTAATTTTTTTCTTATTTTTGCTTAAATTTTTAGAAACGAATTATCAGTTCAACATATATGAACTTTTAAAAGGCTTTAATTACATATTTCCACAGAAGTTTCAACAATTGGCTCAGTGCCCAGAGCACAGTGGTTACGGTGCCAGCCATATACACGGAGAGTGGTGGGTTCAAACCTGGCCCGGGCCAGCTAAACAACAATGACAACTACAACAACACACACACAAAAAAAAACCAGCTGGGCGTTGTGGTGGGTGCCTGTAGTCCCAGCTACTTGGGAGGCTAGGCAAGAGAATCGCCAAGAATTTGAGGTTGCTATGAGCTGAGATGCCACAGCACTCTACTGAGGGCAACATGGTGAGAGTGTCTAAAAAAAAAAAAAGTTTCAACAATTTACTCTTCTACCGGCAGTAACTATAAGGTTTAATCCTTTATGGCAAATCTTGTTAATTTGCCCTGGGAACGCTCTTCTTCTAGGGGCTACTGTGCCCTGCTCCTTTCTCCTGCTTTCCAGACCTGGGACCCTTCTACCCAGCATGGGCCACGCTGAGCAAACTCCCTGCATTTCTTGCTTCTGTTATTACAAACTTTATCAGGATGAACACACATCCCTCCTAAGTCCAGGTCAGTAAAGAAGCTCGTTTTCTTATTCAAGGCAGAAACTTCCCTTTCCTGGATCTTGTTCTGCCTTGTTTCCTCCGGAGTCTTCCACTTATTTCCTTACCTCTTTATACTCTTATTCTCCTTAGCTGTCTGTTTTTCTTGCTCGCTTTAGGTACAAAGTTCTCTCTTTGGAAGAAAGGATCCTCTTGTTAGAGCCAATTCCTTATCGCCCAGTGAGCTGTCTTCCCTGACATTTCGTTCTCTTCCTCCACCCTGTCCCTTACTCTTTCTTGCTGAAGTTTGGGGTCTTCATGCCTCAGTGACTAACCTTTCCAAGATTGTGGGGTAGTTTTCTGGCTCTTGGCAGCTTTATCTTTGTGTGTTTTATGATACCTTTTCCTTTCTATCTCTACCCCTTCTCCCTTTTACATTACCTGGTTTTGTCTCTGAGTGGTAGTCGTGAAGCTCTGACACAGTTAACCAGTAATTTGGTTTGACTCTGTCTCTGTCAGAGTAGGCTGTGTAACTGTCTCTGTCTTCCTTCCTTTGTGAGAGTAGGCTGTGTAACTGTCTTTGTCTTCCTTCCTCTTATCCCTTTTTTAATTAATACTGTCACACCCATAAGTGGCCTTTCTTCTAGGAAATCTCATTTTTGCTGGTTTTCAGCTCTGCTCTGAATGACTCTAGCAAGTACCTTTTGTGTCTCTTTTGAACACGCCCTCACTCTTCCTTCTCCCCTTCCATCTCCCCAAGTACTTGTGGTTCTCAGTGCTTTTGATCTTTTCACTGTTTTACAGTTGCCCCACTTACAATGAGCTCGTGAGTGTGAGATGTCCAGGCTGTTTGGCTTCAATGCGTTTTTTTTCACCTGAATTCACAACGTCTCTAACCTATCGTAGGATGTGTACTAATCTACAGTTCTGGCCTCGTGAGTTCTTCTGGCCCACTCCCAGTCGCACATACTTGGGTTGGTTTTTGTTTGTTTGTTTGGGATTATTTCGTCTTCTCTTTGTACATTCTTCATGGCAAAAATGACCAAAAGCCAATAGTATTTTTTTTCCTTTTCTGAATTTCTATGATACTTTTTTTATACCTTTTAATATTGTTTTTAATATGTGTATTTATTAATGTGAAATACACATGTTAAAACAACATAAGAAGGTATATATTCTGCAGCCACACTTAGCACAGCTCCCATGTGCTCTAGAGAACAGGGATCCTGTCTGTTCTCAGCCATAGTAATTTAGATCCATGCTTGTGTAATAAGTTGTTGGTTACATTTTTTCCATCCATGTCATAGATTTACCTTACTAGAGTGGTAACCATGTATAACTGAGCATTGACTCTCTCCTTTGAGGAAATAAAGCAGGTGATTTTCTGCTTAGAACTTATGGTGTCCCTTTTCTCTCTTGGTTAATGACCCTAGAGGTTGGTCTTTATAATCTGCGCAGAACAGAAGGATGTTGAGGATAACCCAAAACATTGAGTAAGTTTTGAGTTTTCTTTGTGTGTTGCTGAAGATGGACCTGCCTTTGGGAATTCAATTGAAAACAAATAGTATTGGCTTGGCACCTGTAGCACAGTAGTTATGGCACCAGCCACATGAACCAAGGCTGGTGGGTTCCAGCCCAGCCTAGGCCAGCTAAACAACAATGACAACTGTAACCAAAATATAGCCAGGCATTGTGGCAGATGCTTGTAGTCCCAACTACTTAGGAGACAGAGGCAAAACAATCACTTAACCCCAAGAGTTGTGATGCCATGGCACTCTACCAAGGGCGACATAGTAAGACTCTGTCTCAAAAAAAACAGAAAAGAAAATAAATAGTATTCACAGCATAAAGACTAACCCAGGAGACCAGGAATTGTCCCCGGCTCCTTTATTCTGCTGCTTCCTTAGTGGTTTACTGAGTCCACCACTCAGCAAACCTGTGCTGAGGTCACTTGGTGACCTGTCCAGGCCACTCTGGACAGATGGCCTGGTCTGTGACCCAGGAAAGATCTCATCAGGCAGGATTTCTCCCTCAGCTATTATTCAGAACAAGATAGATACCACAAAAAATATTTCTGAAAATTGTGTTATTGGGAAGGTAGTGGATGTTTGTAGACTATATAAATAAAGAAAATAAATAGCAAATTTAAGAAATGACAATAAAGTGGACATATTTTACCCAATAAAAATAGGTAACTGTCATTCAGGGAATAAATATGTAATGTAGGGCTGTTGGTTTATCTATCTTTCATTTTTCAATGTGCTATAAATATTTTGTTTGTAACAGAATCTAAGCTAGATTTTTCAACAAAATACAAAGAATATGTATAAGTGATACTGAATAAAAAACAATTTGGTTCATGTACCATTAACCAGATTGGTCTGACTTTTGGAATTTCACACTAATTCTTCTTTTCTTTTTAGGTTGCCTCTTGGTGCTGCCTTGGCCGTATTTGGCACCCAGAATGCTTCATTCTGTGACGGTCTATTAATAAGGTTGCCTTGCTAGAGTGTGGAGCAGGGCCTCAGGTAGGTGGCTTTTACATTATATGGCATGACTTTCAAAGTGATCAGTTATTCCAGTTTCTAAGGAATGTGAGATATAATATTAAAAGCTTTGAAAAACATGCCACATAATAAGCATGCCACTTACGCTCTTAGGGTCTGTCACCTGTACTGTGATCAGCAGGACTGTGTCCCTAATTACAGTCTGATGGCAGGCTTGGAACACAGGCAAGGAGCAGTCTGCCTCTCGGTACAACATGCATAACTGCTACAGAAGCTTATTTGCTCCTGTCTCCCAGATAGCCCACAGATAAACACATACGCTCCTCCTTCTCTGAATCTTGCGCAGTGATAGACTATCCATCCATGTTGCCACTGTATTTTTTTTCTATCTGCTGGGAAGGATCTGATTACCTATGGGCAGGTGGAGAGTGGAGCTAGATTTGCTCATGGGGATGGGGCAGATATGAGAATAAGGAATCCAGTGCGACAGGAGTAATTTGCTAGTGTTGTTGGAGAGAGAACACATACAGTCATCTAGATTTCCCAGCCTGTAGGTGCGCAGTGGTACAGAATCAAGGTGTACCAATACTTGGAAATCCAGGCACACATGGATTTGGCACCAGGTAAGTCTGTCAGCAAGACTCTGAACACAGGGTAGGAGTTCAGAGGCAAGGACCTCCAGCTCTAGGATGGGGAGATTGGAAAAAGCAAAAAGGGCTGTGCCAGGGGATGGGCTCAAGCTTCTAACCTCTCCATTTGACGGATTTGACGGCAGACCAGGGCCCTTGCCCTGGGTCAAGGGGACTTGGGCAGGGACTCACGATATATGTAGACAGGGCTTTACAATCAAATTAAGGGTATACAACTTAATCTGGTTAAAAGTTTCCAATAAGCATAACATTCTATGGAGAGTAAGCAAAAAATTAATTACCAAGTTAGCATAAATTTGTAGTCATTTATATAAGATAAATATTGTTTTTAAATAAATAAAAAGATGTTAGTGGGGTTTTATGGATTATGGATCCTTTCCTACTTAACTATAGTTTTTAAACTTATTTTTAGTAGCTAGAAAAAGGGCAAAAATTAATTACTAGACCAAAGTACATTTATGTAAGCAGTCAGAAATTTTCTTTGATCTTTTCAACATCATTCTCACATTTTAATTTCACTTGAAAAATGTCCTCTTTAAAGATTTTGAATTTTACTCTATTTCTTTTTCCTTTCCATAGAATTTCATTGGCTATGTGTAAACAGTAAATCCTGACCAGTACAGATTCTGTGTGTTTAAGGAGCCCTGGAGTAGGACATTTGAAAGCAGAAGTGTTCTGAAAACCCAGGCTGGCTGAATGCAGCCCAGGTTTGTCTCTGAGCTGGTCAGTCCTCTACGTAGCATGTGCTTAAGGCTCCCTAGCTTTCCAGGTCCAAGGAGGCAGGTGCTGCTTCTCCCAGGGACATAGCAGGAGTACAGACTCCCAGGTGGTGATGTTGCTTCCTTAAGTTCCTACCCCTCCTCTAAAACAAACCAACCATTTAATTCTGTGGGTCTTGTCTTCTGTGCTTGCTTTATAATTGATTTGAGATTTCAGGAGCCCTGAAACATTTAAGTACTAGCTTTGACGGACTACAGTTCTGTGTAGCAAATATTTATTGGATGTCTGTTACATCCCAGGGCACTGATCAGGTGCTGGAGTTACAGGAATAGATAATAGTCTCCCTATAGATGGATTTATGGTCACCAAGGGAGAAACAAGTCAGGCATGCCAAAAAAAAAATTCTAAATTTCAAGAAGAGTTTACAGTCTATGATAGAGATAAAATGTTTGGAGAGGTAAGGGTTTTACGGTCATTCTTGCTCAAGTAGAATTGGTCAAGGAATATATAAGTATCAAATGTCTTCTAATGTGCCATCTCGGACAGTGTTTGGGTTCCACTCAAGGAAAGAAGAGAGTGGCCACCCCTGACTCGACAGTTCTGCTTAGAACTGATCCTATTTACTTTCACTTAGGTGGGAATAAATGTAAGTGGTTGTTTCTAGAAGTGTTTGTATCCTAGACAGCCACCTTGGCACAGCTTGGGGAGGACAGATTGATGACACATACAGACTGGGACCTAGATGTGAATTCTGTTTTCATTACAGTTTTTCCTGTTACTTACAAGCATCAGCACATACACTTAGCAGCATTTATACCACAACACAAGCCCACATTTAAACTTCACTTTCCTTTAAGTTGGCTTAAAACTAATTCTCTGCTTTAGCTTTTTTAGCTAATTGAAACTTCCCTTACACTTTTATTATATTGCATGTAAGTTCTACTTTTTGTTTGAATTTATAGACAGATTTAGTTATGGATGCTTGAGAGTTCGCAGGTGAAATCTGGATTATTCTGTGTTTGTGATTTTAATATTCAAAGCATTAGGTAGTTAATCAGATGTGAATGGAGGTATAGTCTCCAAACACTTAGGGTCCTTTACCATGAAGTTTTTGTAGTTGGTGTCACACATCTTTATTGCAATCCCAGAAATTTAAGCCGTTAATAGGAATAAGATAAAGAATTCATCACAGTTAGAGATCTGGGCAGTCTTCAGGTCATGCTGACCTCGAGGCTCCCTACTTTATCAGCCAGGTCACTAATATTCTGAAAATGTTGTATGTGAAAAAGCCCAGGAAATCTTCTAAAATAGTTGGAGTCTTGGTTAAATGCTTTATGTTCAGACGTAATCGCGGCTCTTTGCTTTCTGTCGGCATCACTGCTTTCCTTCTGCGCAGCTCCTCTCTGCTCTCCTGTTTGCAAATACTAATTGCCCTGTGTGAAGAGCATGAACACACTCCAGTGTGGGACCATCTCTGTATTTGATAGTGTGTTTCTTTTGAAGAGAATGTACAATGATAGGTACACCCGTCCTCTAAAGGGAAGGTTCTACATTATAGATCATTTTAAAACCTTTTTAAAAAGAAGAAAACTTTTTAACTTAACTTGACATTTTGCTCCATTAAGATAAGTAAATATGGAAAATATTTCTGAATTAGAAGATAGAATTTATTTGATATGCCATCTCCATGGGGTTATCTGGGTGCTCTAGAAAGTGAGTGGCTTGAAAAGGAAGGTCCTGATTGTACAGATGTGGAAACTGATGTCGGTATTTCCTGCTTCCACGTTGGAACTTGTCGAGTTTTTCATATTGGTTCTTAAAAACAAGCAGATCTGCTATTTTTCTTCACTTCTCTATTAATTATTTATTTAATTTGCACTTTAAATATAAGGTATTTCTAAACATCAGGAAGGCTCATTTTTATGGTAAATTTTATAAAGATTATCTTAGAACTACATTTTAATGAATTGCTCAAAATAAAAATATTAAATACAGTAACTTAGAAAGGGTATCCTTTTTTGATTAATTTTAGTTAACTGTTAATATATGAAAATAAATATATGAATATAAATAAATTCTATATTCTGGTTATAAAATGAGTTCCTAGGGAGCCTGCGTAACTCAGGCGAGTTGAGCACACCTCTTGGCTGTGTCTCCTGCTCTCAGTGGGGGCTCCTCCTGCTCTCTGCTTCCCTCTGTCGAGATCACCCATTCAGGGGGCTTACCATCCTTCCTGTTCCATGCCGGGCACATCAGGTACCAGGCATGTTTTCACTTTGGGATTTTTTATTAGGAATTTGGGTTTAATTACTATTATCTACCTGTTGATTCCTTAATAATAAGATCAATTAGGGAATGCCTATTCTCTGAAGCAAAAGTAACTATTTTAGATGGCTTTCTATTATTTTAATCTGAGACTTCAAATAGCTGCTTAGTTTCAAAAAATAATGTTTCTTTTAGCTTATTCAACTTGTTGAACCAAAATATGTCCATACCACATATTATCTTTGACTTGAACGTACATATGTACAGTAATTCTTTGGTATCCATAGGGGATTCATTCCACGACCTCCCTGGTAACCTGGGTTACCAACCAGAGTCTGAAGACTGTCAAGGCTCTGAAGTAAAGTGGTGTAGTATTTGCATATAACCTGTTCACATCTTCCCCCTGTATGTCAGTCATCTCTAGATTACCTGTAATACCTAATACAGTGTATTGTTTTGGGAATAATGACCCTCCACCCACCCACGCCCCTCAAAAAGAAGTCTGTACATGCTCAGTACAGATGCATTTTTGTTTGATATTTTTGCTTTTGGTTGGCTGAGTCCACAGAAGTGGAACCCTACACATCTGGAGGGTCGGCTTACGTTCTGTGGTGACTGAGCAAACCTGTCAGTGTGTTCCCAGGAAGCACTTCCCTATTTTAATATTTTCATTCATTCTGTAGTTAATAGTTGCCTTTCATGAGAGACATCACTGAATAAAACTGACACAGCCCCTTCCATTGTGCTATCTTTAGTTGATTTTTCATTCTCTTGTAAGTCTTTATAATTGCAAGATAGATGTTTTTCTTTTACTACTGTCATTTTAATAACTAGTAAGTGATTTTATAAACCTATGGAAATTGAATACTATAAAAACTTCCAAATTATCATACAGGCTTTTTGAAGTTATTTTTTTTTTTAAATGTTCTAAGGACGCTGTTGCCCTAACTTCAGAGTTAACTGTCTCGGGTGATGTTAACTTGTTAGTAGTTTCTTCCACATTATTCAAAACTCTATTGTGTTTCATACCCACAAAATATTAACAACTGGTAAGTTTCTTTTTGCAACCTACCTTATTTACTTTATATGAAAAACATGTTTTAAGGAAATTTTGACATTTTCTAAATTGTTTATTAATGGCATTTCATGATCAGCATGAGGGACACTAAAGCTTTGATGGCTGATGGCATTTTCCCTTAACTCACAAAATCTGTGTTTGACTTTTAAATATGAAAGCATTATTGATATGCAAGGTAAGTATAAAAATCCACAGCTGTTAACAAAATGATTGTGGTAACTATGGAATTTTAAAATATAGAAACAGTTTCAATACAGGCCTCTCTTGTTGGCGTCTCAGAGGAATTGGATTTAGAGGACTCTGATGTGATTCATTTTTGCTTGTCTTTCTGAGTCACTGTTTTAGAATAATGTAAAATGTATGAAGATAAACTTATGCATATGTGCACACAAACATCGCACATTCCCTCTAACTATAATTTCTCCCTATACAAACTTGAAGTTGTTCTGGAAACAAAATATCTCTTCTAATACCAACAAAAACTTGAAGGGTATTCTAAAATGCTGTTTTGTCCTACAGCAATTTGAGATGACTATATGTGTTAATTTTTTTATGGGTCACAGTTCTTCAGACCAAGGCAAAGAAGAATTTTTATCACTTGAAAAGCACAGTAGTCAATCTTTAAGATTATTTTTTTTAAGTAGAAAAGAAAAACCTGGGTACATTTTCACTACAGAGTTTTCAAAATAATTAATAGTTTCAGTAATTTAATTTTTTTAATACTATGAAAGAGAAAACACAATTTTAGCTAACTTTTAGTTAGTATTACATTAATACATGGGGTATATTTATGTTTATTATGTCATTCCAAGTAAGTATTAATTCTGACCAGCTCTTAATTTCCTTTGGAGAAACATTTAGCACTCCTTTGAAATTATTAATTTGGCAACTTATAAGAACTCAAAACGGGTTGAATTTTGGGAAATTAACCCAAACTCTTATGTTTTGTGATAAAATAAGTTAAAATGATGGCCTTATTTACTGTTTTAATTCAGACTATAAAATATTATATATCTCGGGGTAATTTGTAGACTAGTCAAAACAAGAAACAAAATTTTTTTTTTTTCTTTTTGAGACAGAGTCTCACATTGTCACCCTCAGGAAAGTGCCATGGCATCATAGCTCACAGCAATCTCAAACTCTTAGGCTCAAGTGATTCTCCTTGCCTCAGACTCCTGAGTAACTGGGACTACAGTTTTTAGAGATGGGGTATCTTGCTCAGTCTGGTCTTGAAACTGTGAGTTCAGGCAGTCCACCTACCTTGGCTTCCTAGAATACTAGGATTACAAGTGTCAGGCACCACACCTAGCCCCAAGAAATATGATTTTAAACTATATTGAAATATATAGATGCTCAAGTATTTTTATTATAAAATGCCATTGAACAGTAAGCATAAGTATTTTATAAATGTATTTGAGATGCAATAAAATTGATATTGATTACAGAAAGAAGGAAAATACATAAATTTATTGTTTGCTAATTAACTTTGGTTTTATAATTTTTACTTCTCAAACAGTTACATAGTCAGATATACTCATTATTATTTAATAGCGTTTAAATTATGCAAAACTTCTTTGTAAACTCTCTTTAAACGTTTTGAGTCTGAAATGTATTTCCTTTTGGAAATCATATTTGGTTGCTCTAATAGAAAAAGTAGACTCTCTTCCTGTTCTGATCTTTTAGTGACAGGATTTATTCACTTGAAAATTGGTTTGCTAACCTGTCTTGTCGTGGAGTACAGTCAAACAAAGTGAGACAGAAGTTGAGGGCATATACCCCTTTTGACAACACCTGTGATGTCCAGTTGTTCCATTTCTGTGGTCCTCTTCCCTTATTAAAATGGCAATGATGAAAAATGCATCCACCTCTCAGGGCATTGAATTCCAGGGAGATAATAGAGATGAAAACACTCTGAACTTGTAAGGTATTTATATTATTAAAATAACAATACACGAAATGGTCTTTCACATACTTATTTATACTATCAAAATCTCAGTATGTGCCCTGGGCAAGTAAGTATTTACAAAGTTAATTTTATTATTTTGCAGTTTTGATACGCAGAATTCAGTTCTCTTATTCATGCATGTCCTGTGCTTTATAAAAGAATGAAGCTTTTGCTTTAACTTTTAAAATATCTTTTATAGGCCTGAATTTTTATTATCTTTTAAACTATGAAAATAATGCTGCTTTCAAATATACTTTTCGTATTTTTGTAATGATGCTTGAATGCCTTCTTTTAAATACTTTATTTAGACACCTTCAAATTCTTAAATTATGTTAAAATTTTATTTCAGGAGAAATCATATTTGTGTGTAGGACTTTAAACTTATTTAATGGAGCCTGTCATTGACTAATCCTTTTGTTTTTGTGTTGTAACTATCTGATTTATGCTACTCCTCTCAATTTACATTATTCTTATAATCATGGTTTCTAAATGTTCATCTTTCAAATAAAGGTTTACTAATCTCTCTATAATAATAGATAATTTTAGATTTTTCTGCCTTTTTAACATTATTTTTACATTTATTTTTGTGATCAAGAATTATTAGCAGTATTTTTTTCTGTGCACGTATGTTCTCATATACTAATTATGATGCTACTAGGTAGACATTTTGAATCTATTTGAAGACTTTTTCAACAGTGGTCTCTTAAAGCAAACGATGCTTTCTTCCTAAAACCCCCTTCTCCTGTAACAAACTTATATTTAACTTCTCTTTCGTGCTTTTTAAATCTTAAAAGTGCATACTTTCTACTTTTAAGCAATCCTTGCAGCAGTCTAAAAAATAATTTGGCAGGTATGATGGGTAGCAAAGTGTAGCTCCGAGAAGGCCCAGCTGCACAGGTGTGTGCAGTGTAGGGCGAGTGCTTCCCTCAGGAGCCTGTGGCTCTTTGGTGAGGTTCCTGATGTTCATCCCAAGAACTAAGTGTCACATCAATAATATTATAAAGCATAATGAAATTTTGATCAGTTTGGTTTATAACATGTAACCCTAATATCCGTTTTTCTCAGCAAGTAAGTCAGATTTTTTTTTAATTAAACTGAGTTTGGGAAAGATGTGGGGAGTCATTCAGCATCACGAATTGCCATTTATCTAGGTAATACTATTTTACTTTTTATTTCTGCATTTATTTGGCCATGTAAATGTGCTTAAAACTAATAAAAATATGCAGTTGGTGACAATTAATGCATGTCTTGTCCGCAGAGAATGGAATGTAAGCATGTGCCATGAAATTGCAATTCTTTTATGCTGTATTTTCTGTCAGTTACACACTGATTGCATTTAGAGGATAGTCCATTCTTACTTTTTTCCCATAGATTGGCCAAAATGGGAAGGATTGGATTCCGTTCTCTTCCACGAAGAGTCAATGGGACTGGCTAAGATCAAAGTCTGAGGCTTTTTCCATCTGTAATCAGGTATGCATTAAACAAAAATCACTGTAATTCTATGCATGTGCCTTTAAAGTATTTGATATGCATATTTTGAATGTGGTCCTTTATTAGATGTTGAACGCACAACCTTATCTTATGCACCTGTTATAACTAATTTGAGTTATGTAACATATTGAAATAAAAAAGTATTATCAGATGTGAAAAAATTTTCAGCTGGTCTTAGAAAAGTGTAATATTTGAAATCAGTGCAATTCTTCATTGCTCAGTATGTACATCCAGAGATAAAAGAATTAATTGTCAATAATTTTATTTTAAAACAATCAATGTTTGTGTTATTTCATGGTATGCTTTTTATACTTTTTAAAATAACTTAGAAATTATTTTTCTCAGCTAGAATTGTCTGCCTATTACACTTGGATCTTGTAACACCATAGCAAATATGACCAGTCTCTGAAATATTTCCAGATATTGATTATTTGCAGGGAATTGGACACTTTGCATTCCATTTTGGTTTTGGAATAGGAAAATGATCAGGTTGTTTCCCACAGTGTTCTAAATAAGTGCATAAAAGCATCATGTTAGGAAATCAAATAATACAAATTATTTTTTTTTTCCTGCCTTGGCAGAGTGCTTTATAACATCATTACTGGTTATAGCAGAATAGCTGTTCAGGTATTTCTGAGGGTGGCGGAGGAGCTGTCTTCTAAATGAGAATAAGGAAAAGAGCAAGTCCTCAAGTTGTAGAAAATCTAAAACCAGAGGGAACCTATTATGTTAGCATTGGTAATATCAGTTGTATTGTTAATGTCACTTTTAAGCTGCAAGAGGGACTTCTAGACGATTTGATCAACACAAAGGCCTTGCTGATATCAACCTAATAAAGATGAGAGGACACTGATGAACATACACATGTGCTTTATAACTTTAATCAAATGAGTGGGTAATGGCTATATTCTGCCTAGTCAGGAATAGCCTCTACACTAAAATGCAAAAAGACCTATCATAACATGCACTTAATTTTACAAAAGTAGGTATTTAGAGCTCTTACAGAAGTATTCCTAGAATCTATGAAAGTCAGTATAATAGACCTACCTTGTGAAGGCAAGGGTCAGTCTCATGCAAAAGCACAAGTGATATAAGGAGGTTGGTTTTTAAAATACGTAGTGGATAAAAACTTCAATTGATTAGTTGATAAAAGTCATTTAGCCACATTCAGCTTTTTAATTTAAAAATCTTAGCCTTTTTAAAAGAAGGAGCAGGTATTCTCACGTCTGTGGCCTCTTAATGTGGAGAACATTTAGCTTGACTACCGTTCACAATCCTTGAAGAAGCTTACCTCCTTTTGTCAGTTACAACTATGGGAAGTTGGCTTTCCTCCTGTGAGAAAGAAGAGTTGATAAATTTACTACGTCTTGTGTATAAATTTTCAAAGTTCCATTCTAAATTTTTTGTTTAGAAAGACAAATTATTTCCTGTCCAGTATATACATTTCATACTTTCTCACAGCTCCAATAAATTGAAACTTTTTACTAAGTTGAAATCCCTTTTGAATGATAGATTCTTGCACAGATGTTGTGTACTAAGTCAGACATCCCAGCAGGTCTGCTGCACACAGGTTGCAGGTATGTCAAAAGGCTGACCCCTCAGCCCTCGGGGAAGCCTAATGACTCCAGCTTACCTGCTGACTTTAGCGTGCCGAGGGAACATGGTCATTTTCTATGAGGTGAAAAGCGTTGAAGAAAATTACTTTAGGTATATCTTTCCCCATGTTCTTTGTCTACTATAGCATCCAAAGATTTTACCATTTCATGAGTGCATATTTGTTAGGAAGATAATCGTTTCTAGTTTTGGCTCAGAAATCCTTCAGAGTATGATGACACTGGTATAAAGAGTAAATTTGCACCTTAGGTGGTGCATTCAATTCTTTCAGGCTTCTAGTGTCTATGCATGAATTGCTTCTTCAGTGATTCAGCGGTTCACAAGGTGCCTAAAAGAGTTTTCAGTTGTTTATCTCTATTTTCTTACCATTCAGGGTCTGACTAGAGCTGATGTGCACAATCAAAATGATCTTTAGACACTGAAGTATTTGCTGAAATGTTGTTGTTTTTAGTCACATTTATGTTTTCTAATTCCTTGTGAAAATTGAAGCTTAATAATGCCACTTTTAGAGTTATATTTGATATTTCGCGAGAGTTCCTGAAATCACTACTACCATGTCTAAGTACATTTGTCAGGTGGAATTTCAGGGTGTGCATGAACTGTTCATTCTGAGCAATGCATTTATATGTGTTTTGACAAATATAAAGAAACCTACAGATATTACATTAGACCAGCTGAATCCGTTTTATTGGTTTCTTTTTTAATTCAAAAGCATCACATAGCAAATAAAATTTTTAAAAATTGAGTTTAGTTACAAACTAGTTGTTTCTTATTTTTTTTTCCAGTCCCTTTTTGCTTTCTTTTACGACCACATGAAACTTGAGAAGCCACCTAAAGCTATATCATTTAGTGGAGTTGGGCAGTTCCCAAGTGTCCAACAAGAAGGCCTGGTTTAGGCTGCGATGGCCACTGTCATTCCTGGTGATTTGTCAGAAGTAAGAGATACCCAGAAAGTCCCTTCAGGGAAACGTAAGCGTGGTGAAACCAAACCAAGAAAAAACTTTACTTGCCAACTGTGTGACAAGGCCTTTAACAGTGTTGAGAAATTAAAGGTTCACTCCTACTCTCACACAGGAGAGAGGCCCTACAAGTGCACACAACAAGACTGCACCAAGGCCTTTGTTTCTAAGTACAAATTACAAAGGTATTCAACTTATTTGTCTTTCAGATTATATTTTCTCTTATGTTGGCTATTTGAAGCCATTGTAAACGTATGTATTTGTATACACATTTTCCGGCTGACTTGCAGAGAGGAAATGTTAAGTAGATTAGACCTTGGCTAGCTTTTAATATTCTAAATCACATACTTTTATGTTTTAGTGTCTTTGGATTTTTTAAAATAATATGCTTAATGAGAATAGAATTTCCATTTGTAGAAAGAAATTGCAACAAGAGCAGGGTATGGACGTTACGTGAGTATATTCAGTCTTGCTCATTTGCTTCTGTAATGATAGCTAAAAACCAGCAACAACTGAAGTGGCAACTTAAATGGCTCAAGTTTTGCAGTGTATAGGTGTATTAACTATCCTTGTGGTATATGTTAAGTTATTAAGGGAATTCTGTGTTAGCATAATAGTTTAGCATCCATTTGAAAAGTGAATACATGCCATTTTTGTCATGATAATTACTTACAGAATATATCTATGTTTAAAGGCACATGGCTACTCATTCTCCTGAGAAAACCCACAAGTGTAATTATTGTGAAAAAATGTTTCACCGGAAAGATCATCTGAAGAATCACCTCCACACACATGACCCTAACAAAGAGACGTTTAAGTGTGAAGAATGTGGCAAGAACTATAATACCAAGCTTGGATTTAAACGTCACTTGGCCTTGCACGCCGCAACAAGCGGTGACCTCACCTGCAAGGTGTGTTTGCAGACTTTCGAAAGCACAGGAGTGCTTCTGGAGCACCTTAAATCTCATGCAGGCAAGTCCTCCGGTGGGGTAAAAGAGAAAAAGCACCAGTGCGAACATTGTGACCGCCGGTTCTACACGCGAAAGGATGTCCGGAGACACATGGTGGTGCACACAGGAAGGAAGGACTTCCTCTGTCAGTACTGTGCACAGAGATTTGGGCGCAAGGATCATCTGACTCGACATATGAAGAAGAGTCACAATCAAGAGCTTCTGAAGGTCAAAACAGAACCAGTGGATTTCCTGGATCCATTCACCTGCAATGTGTCTGTGCCTATAAAAGATGAGCTCCTCCCAGTGATGTCCCTGCCTTCCAGTGAACTCCTATCGAAGCCATTCACAAACACTTTGCAGTTAAACCTCTATAACACTCCCTTCCAGTCCATGCAGAGCTCAGGATCTGCCCACCAGATGATCACAACGTTACCTTTGGGAATGACATGCCCCATAGACATGGATGCTGTCCACCCCTCTCACCACCTTTCTTTCAAATATCCATTCAGTTCTACCTCATACGCAATTTCTATTCCTGAAAAAGAACAGCCATTAAAGGGGGAAATTGAGAGTTACTTGATGGAGTTACAAGGTGGCGTGCCCTCTTCATCCCAGGAGTCTCAAGCATCATCATCTAAGCTAGGGGTGGATCCTCAGATGGGGTCCCTGGATGATGGTGCAGGGGATCTCTCCCTGTCCAAAAGCTCCATCTCTATCAGCGACCCCCTAAACACACCAGCATTGGATTTTTCTCAGTTGTTTAATTTCATACCATTAAATGGGCCTCCCTATAATCCTCTATCTGTGGGGAGCCTTGGGATGAGCTATTCCCAGGAGGAAGCGCATTCCTCTGTTTCCCAGCTCCCTCCACAGACACAGGATCTTCAGGATCCTGCAAACACTATAGGGCTGGGGTCCCTGCACTCACTGTCCGCGGCCTTCACCAGCAGCTTAGGCACAAGCACCACCCTCCCACGTTTCCACCAAGCGTTTCAGTAGGATTCCAGGATGAAGAGTTACCACAGAAATGTTTGTGTAGCCCTGCCCTAGATGACCGTTTTTATTTTAGTGCCTACTTTAAGGCAGCATAAAGATTTCTGCTTTTGTATAATACCAGTTTTCATTAAGCCAGTATAAAATAGAAACTAGCTTTTAAATGAGCTTTAGAACCATTTGTGTTCAGTTATGTTTACCTGGGTATTTTGTCCTGATTCACTGCCAATTGTCATATTTTATAAGGTTTTTTTTTTCATATAGGAAAGCCATTATTATTAGGAAAGTTTGATAAATCTCATGTTCAAATTACTTTTAGATCTTAAAATTTTCATTTTTACCCAATAACAATGGCTCTACCTTTTGACATTTGGCTCATTAAAAAAAAAAAATTGCAACAGAATGTAAACTTTATAAAATGTATGTGAGTTAACTCAAGATTTTTAAAATTTTCACTAGCCTCATAATCAAGGGTTTCAGATGAGTGGAGATTCCATTTTGGGGAGATAACATCAAGTTTCTTAGCTGTCCCATAATTTCAGGTCAGTATGTTTTGAAGACTTGCTATTGTCGGGCTAGAGTATTTGCTGTCTTTATTCTGAGCATATACAAGGAAAACAAACCCTAACACAAAGTACCATTATTTATAGCAAAAGAATTCCTAGTAAGGTGACACAGCATTTCGTGTTACTTAATAGTTGGCCCTAAATTAGTATACAAGGCATTTTGCCATTTTTCAACCTTCTTAACTTGCTGTCTTTCCATTTAAAGATGTTGATAGTATATGGCATCAGTGTCTTCAGAGTCAGCATATAGATATTTCTCTTTAATATTTCTACCTTTCACAGCCAAAGGGTGGGTCAAGTACAGCCAGCAATTTCATTTTGATTGTTGGTCCATGTTTAGTCCAGAATCTAGAGCTGTTGTAGCACAATAGACATTGTGTTTATGCCAGAGTGGACTGTCTCGGTTTCTATGCAAGGATCATGCCCCCTTCTGTCAGAGTTAAAAAGTAAATTCTTTAGGAGTAAAGAAAAAGCATATCACTTATGTCACTTCTTGCAGAATTTGACACATTTTTCGCCAAAAGCAGAAAACAAAAACAGTCCTACCCCCAGAGTATCTGTCTATTCAGTGTGAGTCCATCTTTCCTTGTGATTTTTGGTTGGGGAATGTGAAGTTAAATGCGTTAGAAAACTCCTTGAGGAAGTACTACGAAGTTTTAAGTGACTAGAAATATATATAGTAAAACCCACTTGTTTGCATCTCTGGGAAATGAGGGGAGTGTTACAGATTTGTGTTTGTCAAGAGAAATGAAGTAAAGTAGAATAAGCACTCTCCTGTTATGAAAATAGCAATCGAGAATATTGTATACACTGAATAAAACAGTTATTATAGGCTTTCCTCATGTTAGACAACCACCATTATCTTCTCAAAGGTCTAATTACTGTATTTTTCTAAGCGTCAGTTGGGACATTGACCTACGGAAAATACCTATTAAGCACTTGTTAACACCTTATTTTGTTACCCTATCTGCTGGGGCAGGGATGAGGGTGGGAGGTTTATAAAAGAGTATATCTCTTTAAAAATAGATATCTATTCTGAGCACTCATTCGAGCCCTGGATGGAAGCTTCTTTCCCTTTTGTAGGGCCTATTTTCACTGCAGATTGCAATGTTTACCAAGAATTTCTAAAAATGAGTGCAGATTACTGAATAATACATTATTTAAAATATTTGGGAGTAGTATAATTTGTGGAGAAATGTAAATTGTAATAATGTAAATGGGGGTTTCACTATATATATTATATACATACACACACATATAGATCGCACTTCATAGCATCAAAGTGGCTCTCTGAGGGGGCTTTGGCTCCTGATATTTTTATCATGCTCCTGTTTTTTTAATCCTAGGAGCAGTCATTTTTATACTTATGTATTTAAATTTTATTATGAAAAATTACATTTTATTAAAAAGTGTGTTCCAAAGGCATTAAAATTATATATGTTAATAAGGAAATACATTTTTAAATTTTTCAAACTGCTCCTAAGCTTTTGGTTAGGAGCATTTTTGCTCTGAAAGTGGCTTTTGCTCTGCTTTGGCACTGCTAATGTTAGTTTCTGTGAAACAGATTGCTTACCTAAACCTTTAGTTGAATGATTAGTGTTCAATATTGCTTTAATCACCATATAAAAGGAAAAAAGAAATTTGGTAACAGCACAAAATAAATATAAACCTATTTTTAAATGGAAATCACCAATAACAAGTGTGGAAGCACTACTTTATTGTCTAAAATTTGCTTGAGAAGTCATCAATCTAATAAACTGAGACATTGGCCTTAGTAGGCTGTATTTCACTGCTAATAAAAAAAAAAAAAGGGAGTACCAGCATTTATTAAATGAAGCATTTGGAAATGGGGAATGGCGCCATGTGTGTGTGTATATATTCCTATATAGACATATACACACTTTTAACTTAATTGTTGCCCTGCCTGAACTCCAGATGCATCTTGCAGGGCACCAGTATTAAAACTGTAGAGTCTTAACTCTCATATCTACACCTCTTTGCCTGTTGCTGCCCCCACAGACTTGAAATAACATTTCCAAGTAAGAGGGAATTCAGCTAATTTGTTTTTAAAATTGACTGTAGTGGTCACTAAACCCTTTTTGAGAGAATTTCTATAAAGATGAGGCAGACTTATTTATTGTAATTGCACAGTGTTCTAATAAGGGCGCAACACAGAATTGGCTCTTTTTCTCCCTAGAAAAGAATTGTTTCTATCTCAACTATATGTGATTAAAAATAATTATTGTCAATGCTATTTTCATTCTCCAGTGGCCAGAATCATCAGCCTTGAAATTTCTGGTAGTGCCTTAACTTGTATGAAAAAAAGGGATTAACAGTAAATAAAATATATTTTAGTTTAGAAATTTGGACCTCAGACAAGATATTGAACCTCATTCAGTTTGACTTCCACATGTGTGTACGAATCAGGGCACCAGACACAGAAGCGTGTGTGTGGAAGTATCTTGGCACTGTAAGCAATATTATCCATTAACATACACAATTATCTTTTGGTCACTGTCAAAATTTTCATTTTAAAATCCTATACAAAGTGCAGTTTTTTAAAACTTCAATTGTCCTGGCTGATCGTGTACCACTCTTTGTGCAACTTTTAAATTTTATTTAGTGTTTCTTCCAAGCTGTGTATTTTTGCGTATTTGTTGCTTGTGCTTTATTTTTCTTAGTACTTTGTGGAATATAGTGATATATTGTGTTAATTTGGACAGTAGCGGTTTTTAAAAACCATATACTGACTGAAACATGAGCCAGAGCTGATTGCTTTATTAAGCTAATAATGAATGTTGAAGAGTCCATATTTCCAGGGTCTTACGTCTAGTGAGCAATACACGTACTATAGGCCAATATTTTTTTTAAAAATAGAGCTTGGTCAACCTCTGTACTACACATATTACAAGATATAGCACTTTCAAAATGAATCTAAACCTTTACAGAAACTTTCTTATAGGTTATGCCTTTTATTTTAAGACTTATTATAATTTGTTTTCAAGTGCCATTAGATGATATATATGTAGGCCTTTGATATATAAATGCTTTGTGTACAAAAGTGGTAGATGGTATTTTAAACAGGTACATTTTTACAGTGTTTTCTTAACAATTTGCTATATTGCACAGAATCAGTGTGTGTCTTTTCATAAGGTTTTACAATGGTTTATTTTTTTACAAGGTTTACGTGTCTCAAAGCACACTGTCTTCCCAGTACGTAAGTTAAAAAATACCAGTTCACCCAGGTTACTTCTAGCCTACTGAGATCCATGTGACCTTGGAGGAGATCTTTTAAACGTGGTTGAATCTTCATCATTAGCAATGGCAGACTGTTGTCTCTGGCAGATGAGTGCCTCAGTTAAATTTGTCTTGTTTTTCCTCACGCTGTTTCAACAGCCATGTCTCCAACACAGATAGTCCGTCGTGATTATGGAGCTCTACATAAGATGTAGCCTGTAGATTTGTGCTAAAAACCCATACCGAGCTCTTTTGGGATCACATAAAGAAGATGACGCTACCAACACTGATAAAAGCACCCTTAGATCGGTCCCCCTTAGGCCCTTCTCCATGTTCTCAACCCCAGAGGATGGAACGCACTGCCTTTCAGTAGGTCATCTAGCTCTAGGAAGGACACAGGACTATTGCTAATGTGTATACAACACTTCATTGTATAAGCTTCAGTGGTACAAATGAACCAGAATGAATGTTTATCTTCTCAGAAACACTCCTTCAATATTACCTTGGATCATGCTGCTAATGTAACTTGGGACACAACTCTTCATGGTGCTACAAACTTCTCTGTCTCGTTCAGTTGTATTTTTTTATCCATAGAAAAAGGACTACATTAGGTGTAAAGGTGTACAATATATTTTTATACTGTGACTTAATTTGTCATTAACAAACTTTTACACCACCACAATGTATTCGTGTGCACTTGCAAACGGAGTTCTTGGATGTGCAAATGTTACCAGAACAAACCCAGCTCTTGTCCCCAAGGTGACTGTCAGAATGGAAAGTGGGCTTTATGATAGGGTGTGGAGTGAAGAACACACTGTATGTTACTAACAGCCCTTCGAATTTAACAAAAACTGGGAATCCATTAGGAGACGGATTGCATTATGCCTGAACATAAGCTGGACTGCTGAAATTGTATTTTTAGCTAATGAAAAAGTGTTTGGACTAGTACTCTAAAAATGTTCTAATGATAAAGTTTTGAGTCAAAATAGAAAAGAAAAAATCTGCATTCCAGGCTGAATTTTGTATATTTTTATTGCATTTAAAATTGCTATTCTGTAATATTGGGAAATCAAGTGGCTTATCCTGTATATCATGTACTTAAAATGTATCCACAAACTACTGTTGTATTTGTATAAAATATAGACAAAGATCATATTTTTTGTGTGTGTATAAGCTCTGTAAAATAGCAATCACATTATGAAGCTGCAGTGATACTACATTTTAAACATTCACATCCAAAGAAGCAGGCTATTTATTTATACCTAGATTTAAAATATTAATTTGCTGCTAATTAAACAATAGTACTGCAGCTTCTTGTGGCCTACAGTGTTATGTTTGCTGTAAGAAAAAGATATGTGAATTCCACAAAATATATGAATAAAATTATAGAATGGCTTTAGATAATGAAGATCTTCCTGAAATTTTAATAGATGATACCTTTCTATTTGCTATAACATTTTTAACTTCAAATTATAAATAGTTTCTCATTTGATAAATAATAACATTCATAAATATGAATAGTTTGGCTCCAGGTCAATACTTCTTGAGGGGGTTTTTGTTTATTTGTTTTAAAATTTTTGTACCTTTAGGGGAAGGATAGAATTGTAAATTTAAAAATGTCAAATGATGCATCAAAACTTTAATCGAGGTGAGTTTAAAATTCAAGAAAAGGCTATCAGTTTCTTGTTCCTGTGAGACAAAATTGGCATTTAGCATTTCTTTAACACTTACTGTCTATTGGGACAATAAACTATCCTTCCAGAAGTTCCACTTGGGCAGTTTGCCTAAAATTTTGCTGAAGAAAGCTCCCACAACAATTCATGTGGACAAAAACGGTGATCACACATGCATCATTTCAGCTAAACTTGCCAGTTAAATAGCCAGAAACGCAGCTTCCAAGACATACTCTAACAATGCAGTTAATACCTGTCCAGGAACCAACTGTAGAAATGATCGTCTATGTATCTCATAGCAGCTCTTTCAGCAGGGCAGGAAAAACTCTTTCTTTGCCTTTGACTTTCCTAATTTTCAGAGGGTAAAGAAAGCGACCAGTGATTCCAAAATTGCCAGTTTCTCTTCTCACATTTTTAATTCCATCAAATGAACACAGTGTTTATTTAAATTCATTCACAGGAAATATTCCAAGGGCTTCATAGAAGGAAAATGCCGTTACTCTTCAAAGTACCTGGCTCGGCGCCTGTGGCTCAATCGGCTAAGGCACCAGCCACGTACACCTAAGGTGGCGGGTTCGAAGCCCCAGCCCCGGCCTGCCAAACAACAATGATGGCTGCAACCAAAAAATGGCCAGGTGTTGTGGCGGGCGCCTGTGGTCCCAGCTACTTGGGAGGCGGAGGCAGGAGACTCGCTTAAGCCCAGGAGTTGGAGGTTGCTATGAGCTGTGATGCCATGGCCCTCTACCCAGGGGGGATAGCTTGAGGCTCCGTCTCAAAAAAAAAAAAAAAAAAGAAAGTACCCAAGAGTAGAATACTCTGAAAAACTATGTAATTCATTCACTTAAGGTAAAATCTTTATGAAAAAAAATCACTTTTTTCTTAATTGGACATTTATGTAGCAAAGATTTTCTTTTTCTTTTTCTTTTTTTTTGGAGACAGAGTCTCAGTCAACTTGGGTGTCACAGGTCACAGCAACTTCAAACTCTCAGACTCCTGGGCCTACTTGCCTCAGCCTACCAAGTAGCTGGGACTACAGGTGCTCACCACAGTGCCCAGCTAATTTTTCTGTTTTTTAGCAGAGATGGGATCTCGCTCTTGCTCAGACTGGTCTGGAACCCCTAAGCCCAAGCAATCTACTGCCTCAGCGTCCCAGAGTGCTAGGATCACAGGCATGAGCCACTGCACCCAACCTGTGTAGCAAGCATTTCTTAGTGGAGGGGTAACACTTTGTGCTAAGTCCAAGTGGTATTTCAAAAACATCAGCTTGTCAGCATTTTTTTTGGGTGGGGGGAACAATCTTATTCTGTCACCCAGACTGGAGCGGCGCTTGGCTCAAATCACAGCTCACTGCAACCTCCCAACTCCTAGGCTCAAGTGATCCTCCTGGCTCAGCCTCCCAAATAGCTAGGGGCTACAGGCACATGTCACCATGCCTGGCTAATTTTTTTAATTTCTTGTAGAGATAAGGTCTCACTATGTTGCCCACGTTGGTCTCGAACACCTGGCCTCAAGTGGTCCTACCGCCTCAGCCTCCCAAAGTGCTGGCATCGTAGGGGTGAGCCACCATGCCCAGCCTAAGAAGTTAGCTTTATCGAAAGAAAGAAGTGAAAATAGTAATATGATCCATCTCTCTGTGGGGCAGAAGCCTAAATAGTGCATTGAACCATATCAAGTCAACCTTTTCTATAAATCAACAATCCCAAATATTGACAATTTCAGCCTAAAACAAAAATCTAGAATGGCTTGAGTTCAACTGCATTCTATTCCACAAAGAACTAAGTATCTTTACTCTGAAGATGCTGACTCTTAGCTAGGGTGATGGTCAATTTCATCTGACAATTTGGGGAGGCCACAGTTCACAATTTTTGGCCAAACACCAGACTAGATGTCACTATGAAGATATTTTTTAGATGTGATTAACATTTAAATCAGTAAACTGAGTAAAGCATACTCAGTATGCTCCATGATCCCTCCATAATGATCACCCTCATTCAATCAGTGAAGGCTTAAGGGAAAAGACTGCTATCCCCATAAGGGGATTCTGCCTCTCACGGACTTCAAACTGGCAATATCACCTCTCCCTTGGGTCTCCAGCCTGCGGGCCTGCCCTGCACATTCAGACTTTCTAGTTCTCACAATTACAGGGGCCAAGTCTTTAAAATCAATCTCTACACATCATAATTGTTCTTTTTCTCTGGAGGATCCTAACTAATATAGCTAGTTTCAACTCTCATTCTTTAGAGGAGCTGGTTTTACTTTAAAGGAAGTGGGAACATTTTTCTCTGATAATACAGTTAATAGCACATAAAAGCATATAAATTCCCAGATTCTGTCTGCATTAGAAAAAGAATGGGAAGAGCCCAATGTTAGATGGAGCCAGTATCCACGAAGGAGCTCGCAGAATACCCTTGTCTGTACTGTTACCTTCGGCGGCCATTACTGCTCGTGAAAACTGTTCCCTCCCAATGAACAAGTCTTTAAAAAAAAAAAAAAAAGTGAACAGGCTAGCATTGTATTACTGTGCAGGTTCATACTTGAAATGTAAACTGATATTTATTACAAATGCACAAGTGAAAATTTCTGTAAATTGCTTCTTTTTCGAAAATAAGCAGATCATCCATTTATACATACCTCAGTCAAGGCCCTGGGGTTTTGCAGAGATGAGCGTATGTAATGGTCCTCACATAAGGTATGTATGTTTTCTGCTTTGTGATACTAGAATTTTGGAAAGGTTTTACTTTTGGTTTAATACATTTGACATTTTGGAAACGTTAGTATTTTTCTTGAGGTTTCTTTCAAAATGTGGCTAGTTGGAATGATGTAGTAAACGGAATGATCTAGTCTTGTTGGAGTGATGTAGGTAAACCATTCTGTTTCTAAAAATACAGTCTGTTATTAGTATTCACGCACACCTGATAACATTTTTTAAGCAGGTTCCTATAACCAGATTTTCATGCCCTAGGAATGTTCACTGCATAAGTAGGCCAATAACCTAAGTCATGGTGCCCTATTTAAAGATGTTAATTTATGTCAGCTTTTCCCACCCCAGAATTAATGGTGATCAGTGGCTGCAACAAATATAAACCCTGGAAGGCCATTTTGTTTGAAGACTTCCAGTAGGTGAGTTCAACTCATCCCCAGTTCTCTAAATTACCTTTTGCAGTGATAAAGTGCTACTTACTGTTGTATTTTCTGTCATAAATTCTTTCAGATAATATGGTCATATTCCCAAATGCTAGCTTTGCTAAGAGAGCAAGTTGGTCAATGATTCGAAAGACATCCCCGCCCCCCCAAATTTTCTTCCATTCTGCACCTGCCCATTTCCCCTTCCTTGTTCTATCACTTCCATATGATATGCACCCTTCCTGGGTGAACACCTGTGCCAGGAGCAATGCCTGGGCAAGAGGAAAAACTTAGCTGAAAGTCTTACCCATTTTTAAGCCTTTTTTTTTTTTTTTTAGATAGAATCTCGCTATGTCACCCTTGGTAGAGTGCTATGGTATCACAGCTCACAGCAACCTCAAACTCTTGGGCTTAAGCGATTCTCTTGCCTCAGCCTCCCAAGTAGCTGGGACTACAGGCGCCTGCCACAATACTTAAGTCCTGGCTATTTTTTGTTGCAGTTGTCTGTTGTTTAGCTAGCCCAGGCCAGGTTCAAACCCACCAGCCTCAGTGTATGTGGCTGGTGCCATAACCCCTGTGCTGTGGGCACCAAGCCCTTTTTAAAATGATCTCTTTTCCATGAAACCTTCTCTGACCTCAGGAATGGCATCTTCTTTTCTCTCTGAACATTTATTACCATTTATTAAGTCACCTAAGGATAATATATATTCTACACTCTTGAGGGTGAAACCCTGTCCACATAGTTCCAAGCACATATATTTGTTGGATGAAGGGCAAATGCAGCTCTCATTTGCTAAATGTGTTTAGGACACATTTTAAAAAAAGAACTACTCTTTCAAAATTTGACACTAGAAAATAAGAATAATTTTGACAGTTGGGTTATCTCTATTCTACATGTATAGAAAAGTTTAGACACTAAAGATTGTGAAGGAGTTTGGCATCTATAGCTCAGTGGCTAAGGTGCCAGCCACACACCAGAGCTGGCAGTTTGAATCCAGCCCAGGCCCCAAACAACAATGACAACTATAACCAAAAAATAGTCGGGCATTGTGGCGGGTGCCTATAGTCCTAGCTACTTGGGAGATTGAGGCGAGAGAATCGCTTAAGCCCAAGAGTTTGAGGTTGCTGTGAGCTGTGATGCTACGGCACTCTACCCAGGGCGACAGGTTGAAACTCTGTCTCAAAGGTAAATAAATATTGTGAAGGTCATTTTGTTCTGGCCTTCATCAAAGTAAGTAAATAGTGCACTATTTCTTCAGAAGTAAATCATTCTAAATGCTTTTACTGCCATCATCCAAGACTATAGAACCTTTGAGGACTAATTCCTGCATCTCTGTACTTCAAAGCCTCTAACTGTGGAGTCTTTAGCTCTGAGTTAAGAGGACAAAGGAAAAAAATAGTAAGTCCCGGAGACCTACTGTCTGAAAGGAAATGTGAGCTGGCATCCAACTTACCTGAAACCCTGGACGACAGAAGTCAGTGGAGCCGCAGCAAACCAGATTGTCACAGGGGAAATGTCCAAGCGGAAGATAAATCCTGACATGTGAGAATTCAGAAAGCAAATTGTACTGTTTATTTTTTTTAATTACAAATAATTCAGAGAAACAAAAGTTGAATCAATATGGACATCTCCAGAAAGCAGAAAATAAACAAATGGTGCACAGTGATACTAATAACTCTTGCTTAAATCT
>CAUYQV010144382.1:0-10259 GCA_963574575.1 Galagoides demidoff | reverse complement strand
TACACCTAAGGTGGCGGGTTCGAATCCCCAGCCCAGGCCCGCCAAACAACAATGATGGCTGCAACCAAAAAAAGTAGCCGGGCGTTGTGGCAGGTGCCTGTAGTCCCAGCAACTTGGGAGGTAAAGGCAGGAGACTCACTTGAGCCCAGGAGTTAGAGGTTGCTATGAGCTGTGATGCCAGGGCACTCGACCCAGGGGGATAGCTTGAGGCTCTGTCTCCAAAAAAAAAAAAAAAAATTGAAATGTGAATCACACACACAGTCTTTTCAAGTTCAAACATTTGTTTAGCACAGAGGTACACAAAGTCTGTTCATTTCAAGAGGCCACATTTGTTGACCTCTGAGATCATGCTGCCTGAGGTCTGTGCTTGGATGAATTAGAACCCAGGTTCCATCAAGGGGTAAACATCAGCCCTTCACCCCTTATTTAAAACAATTTCCCGGTTAACCTGAAATGCCCAAAAGAGCTGTTTTGATTAACCCTTTTAACTTCATCACCTCCACAAAGCATTGCTAACCAGAAGTCAGAACTTTCACTCACCCCTCCCCATTTTGACAAAGGCCACTCCCCATCTCACTTGCACTCTTCCACTACTAAATCAGAGTAGTGGCTTAGAGCCTGCAGCTCAAGCAGCTAAGGTGCCAGCCACATACACCAGAGTTGGCAGGTTCGAATCCAGCCCGGGCCTGCCAAACAACAATGACAACTGCAACCAAAAAATAGCCGGGCATTGTGGCGGGTGCCTGTAGTCCCAGCTACTTGGGAGGCTGAGGCAAGAGAATCACTTGAGCCCAGGAGTTGGAGGTTACTGTGAGCTGTGATGCCACATCACTCTATCCAGGGCGACAACTGGAGGCGCTGTCTCAAAAAAAAAAAAAAAAAATCAGAGTACTACTTGCCTTTAATTCAGTCAGCAAAATTTCTTCAATTTTGGTCAATAAGCGTTTGCTTCCTATGAACTCCATGGATGCACTCTGCTCCCTCCTGAAAATAAATGCTAGGGGCCAGCATCTACTGAGTGCTTCCTGAGAGTCAGGGATAACACCAGGCACTATAGCACTTTACATGCAACAGCTGGGCTGACCCTCACAAGCCTGAGGTAGGCACTAATCCGCTCCACTCTTGAGAAACTGAGGCTTGGTTAAGAAACTTGCAGAAGGGTTACCTGGCCAGTAAGTGGCCAAATTGAAGACCGGGCCCCAGGCAATCTGACACTAAACCTCGGCTTACCAGAATAATATAGCTCAGAGAACAATGCAGTCCTTGGTCTACAATTTGAGGCGGTACTATTCCCAGCGTTCACATGCGTGCCCGGCACCGACCTGTAAGCATTCACCCAACTGAACATTTACACCCTTCAATGCTTCTACTACTCCCTCCCTCAAAAAAAGACCCGTTTCCTACACACGCTTTGTGGTTTTAACAGTGAGAAGCACGCGCGCCAAACCAGAAAGGGCCCTCCACTAAACCAGCCCACGACACGGGAAATCCTGTCTAAGGCAACAGGTTAAGTTTGAAGGCGCTGGCTCTACCTGCTGACTGATGAACTAACTTTAATGAAATCTTAACAGAGACAGAGCTACCTAATCCGGCGAGGCCTTAGCTGGCTTTTCCTGGTGACAGGGGCGTTCCATAAAGGAAGGCGACAAGGGACGGTGCCAACGCCAAGCCGGCAGGACCCTCCCAGCTGGCACAGGGGGAGGGTCGAGCCCGCGGCCCGGGTCCCCAGCGCAGCTGAGTCACCGCATCCCGCCCGCCCCGGGACCGTCCGGGCCAGGGGCCGCCAGGGTCGCGCGTGCCCGGGGATCGGACCGCAGCCCGGGCCGGGGCCGGAGACGGGTTCCTCCTGGCTCGCTGGTCGGGCCGCGGGAGCCCGCGGCTCGGGCCCGTCCCCTCGGAAGGCTCAGGGGAGTCTGCGGCGGCGCCGGGCCGGGTCCCCCGAGGCCGAGGCGAGCGGGGAGCCAAGAAGCCGGGCCGGGCCGTCCGCTGCCCGCAGCCACCTGGACCTCTCGGCCCCCTCCGCCCCCGCCTCCTCAATCCTGCGGCTCACCGCCCGGCTTACTTGGCTTTGAGACGCAGCAGATCCTCAAACTGCCCGGCTGAGCCGACCTCCACCACCGCCGCCGCCGCCGCCGCATCAGCCGCCCCCGCCGCCATGCTGCCGCCGTCAGACCGGAGCAAGCGAGCGCCGGCGGCTGGATGCGAGCGGAGCCGCCGCGCGCAGTGCGCCTGCGCGGGGAAAGCCCCGCCTCGCCCGGGGCCGCAGAACCTGGGAACGCTGAGAGGCGGAGCTGGCGGCTGGTGCTCGGTCCGACCGGAGTCTGACCCTGCGAGAGTGGTCGCTCGACTGCCGGCTGCGGAGCTCCGGCTTCCCGGAGCTCCTGGCACTCTGGACCGTATCCACGGTCTGTAGTAGCGGGAAAGGTTCGCGTGTGACGTGTATGGGTGAACTGTGGGCTGTGCACTTAGCAAGTTGGAATCTAAAGTGAAATTACGTAAAGGTGAGGCTGCACAGGGAGGGCTCTTATGACCAGGCGCTTCCTGAACTCCTCCCCCTCCTGCTGGGCCACCCCTGCGGCAGCCCAACGACCTGTCGCCAACTGTGACCTCGGAGCAGCAGGGCCTGGCATCCCTCCTGCCTGCCGCCTCCGCGGTCCCTGGCTTCTCTAGCTCCCTCGGGCATCTCCCTAATGTTGACTTTCAGGTGACTTTCTCTGTACCCTGCTTCCCAGGCTTCCCACGCTGACCCTGAGTACCCTCCTGGCCCTAGTAACTTCAACCCCCAGCAAGCCCAGAACCCTCCCCTTCCCTCCAGAGCCCAGCATCCATCTGCTTTGGGAAGAAGGCCAACTTTTGTTGTCTGTCCCTTGGCAACATTCGGCCACCCCCTGCAAAGCGCCTCCCCATCTCACTGAGGGCCATGGCTTCCCCTGGACAGCTGTCCTGCTGTCCCTGGGCTTTGATATCAGGAGCCCACAAGCCTTCCTTACGTGTTCCCTGGCTTCTAACCTGCATGTACCAAGAGCCTATCTCCTGCATTAGAGCTGTGCTTGTCTCTTTCACTGTCTTGTGTTCTCAAGGAGGGTAAACTGGATCTCTGCCCCAGTGCCTGGATTAGGGCCGGGCACATAGGAGGTGCGAGCTGGCTAAAATAAGGGCTCACCAGTTTAAAAAGACTTTGTACAAGAAAAAAGAAAAATCATATTATTAATAATTCATATAGTATTTACATGTTGAAATGATAGTATTGGGAATATATTGAGTTTTGAAATATATTATTAGAGTTAAATTTACCTTGTTTTACCTTTGGTTACTAGGAAATTTTTAATTACATAGGAGACTTTCATTTGTGGCTCACTTTATATTTTCTCTTGGCACTGCTAGTCTAGGGATTAAAAGTAGAACTCTGCTACTTATGTGCCTCACCTTGAGAAAGATATGTTTCAAATAACGGTAAATTCCTTTTTTTTTTTTTTGAGACAGTGCTGTGGCATCACAGCTCACAGCAACCTCAAACTCTTGGGCTGGGACTATAGGTACCCCTCACAATGCCCAGGTAGTTTTTCTATTTTTGGTAGAAATGGGGTGTCAGTTTTCTCAGGCTGGTCTCTGAACGCCTTTGCTCAGCAGATCCACCCACCTCCGCCTTCCAGAGTGCTGGGATCATATGCTTGAGCCAATGCCAGCCAGCAAATTTCATTTTAAAATGCAAAAGGAAAATAACGAGGAACTGTTTTGCATCTTGCCTGTATTGGTAGGTAAACAAACCTAAACGTGATAAAATTGTGTAGATTAAATACACACATACCACTGGGTACAGTATTTGATGCCTGTAATCCCAGCACTTGGGAAGGGTGGATTGCCTGAGCTCACAGGTTCAAGACCAGCCTGAGCCAGAACAAGACCTCATCTCTAAAAATAGCCAGGTAATGTGGCGAGTGCCTATAGTCCCAGCTACTTGGGAGGCTGAGGCAAGAGAATTACTTAAGCCCAAGAGTCTGAGGTTGCTGTGAGCTCTGACGCCACTGCACTCTACCGAGAATGACAAAGTGAGAGTCTGACTTCAAAAAGAGAAACTGGGAAAAAAATCAGTGGATTGTGTGATATCAACATTCCTGAATATGATATTATATTATGGTTTTGTACAATGTTGCCATAGGGGAAAAGTGTACACACAATTTCTCAGTTATTTTTTTATAACTGCATGTGAATCTACAGTTATTTTCAAATAAGTTTAGTATTTTAGAAAACTAAATAATACCTTCTCAACCTTCATAATGCTGCGGCCCTTTAATACAGTTCCTGTGGGTCGCGACCCACAGGTTGAGAACTGCTGCCTTAGAGTTTACTATGGAAAAAATGCAATAGGACAGGAGGAAATGAGATCTATGCTCCCAGTCTTATTTTTAACATAGAATTATGTTTAATTTACATAGAAATATCTGCAAATAAAACATATAACCATATAGCTGAATGTAGACTGGAGAAAGGTCTCCAGAAGAAAGCCCCCCAAACCCTTAGGAGAGCCTGCCCTCAGGGAGTGGAAGCAGAAGAGACTTAGAGAAAGATCCTTCACTTTGTACTTATTTATTCTTTGTGTCATTCCTGTTTTCAAAGACTGTGGACTGCTTTTATAATTTAAAAAATAATGAAATTGTTGGGTGGTGCCTGTAGCTTAAAGGAGTAGGGCACCAGCCCCATATGCTGGAGGTGGCGGGTTCAAACCCAGCCCCCACCAAAAAACTGCAAATAAATAAATAAAAATAAAATAATGAAATTGTAATGCAGAGGGAAATGTGCTGCAGTGAATTCTTTTCAAAAAAAGAAAAGCAGTAGGGCCCACGTGGTGGCGCAAGCCTGTAATCCTAGCACTCTGGGAGGCTGAGACTGGTGGACTGCCTGAGCTCAGGAGTTTGAGACCAGCCTGAACAAAGAGCAAGACCCCATCTCTAAAGGTAGCCAGCATTGTGGTGGGCACCTGGAATCCCAGCTACTTGGGAGGCTGAGGCAGGAGGATCACTTGAGCCCAAGAGTTTGAAGTTGCTGTGAGCTATGACACCACAGCGCTCTACCAAGGGCGACAAAGTAAGACTCTGTCTCAAAAACAAAACAAAAATAGTAATCACCCCTCAAATGGGCTGTTTCATAAAAGCTGACTTTTTTTCCTTTAAGTGGTATTTGCTGAAAATGAGACATACCAGGTGCACAGGAGACTCCCTACTGAAAGAAAAAGACTGTGAAAACACCGGGATCACATTTCTAATTCTGCCTCCTCCCTGTTTAGTAGTTATCGTAGGAGCCAAGGGAAAACTTCCTCTCCCCCCTCTGAAGGTTTGCTAAAAATCACTGGGAAAGGCAGATGAGTAGGAGGAGAGAAGGCATAAGGTTTATTTGTTCCGTGCTTTACGTGACTTGGGAGCCTTCAGAATGAAGGACCTAAAGATATAGGGAAACTGTCTATTTTTATACTTAGGTGTGACCAAAATATGGACAGCCGTGTAGAAACACAATTGAAAAAAAAAAACAACAACAACACAGAGGTCTGATCTAATGGTAGTAGACCGAGTGGGAATCCAGCAATACCCATCTGTTCAGATGCTCCTTGCCTCTGTCTGTAGGATCCCTTCCATCAGGGATGGGGCAGGAACCTGTCTGGAATGGGGGTCCTCTTGCCTGCAGTCTAACCAGGGAGGTCAGATAATATCCTTATAACCAGTTTTTACACAGAAAGGGAAGGAGGGAGATTAGAGTAATATTTTTAGGTTTTAAGGATGGCTTTGGGGAAAAGGGGTTCTCTGGTTTCTGTGAGTGCCTTAGAGAGGAAGGATCTACATCTAGCTTGAGAGAAGGCCAGAGACAGGAGGGCAGGAGAAAATTAGCAGAAAAGCTTTGCTTCTGAGGCCTTCATTTTGGGGACTCATTTCCAGAGCCCCAGTATTATCAGAATTGGTATCCACAGGCCTCTGTCAGGCGTTAAGTGCTCTGCGTTTAGCAACAGACTATTGGGCTCAGCACTGGCCCAGCCGTGTTTGGGCAGTTCCAGGATATACAGTACACACTGGGATCTGGTGCTCAGCCCTGCACAGCCCTGTCACAGGGGCATCCGTATATACCGCCAGCACTGCCTGGAGCTGGTGGTGTGGACCACATCACTGCCCACCCCCCATGTGTAGCTAAGAAACTACCTGGACCTGCAGCAGGGGAGGGGCAGCCCCAGGACTACCCTCCCTGCCTAGAGTTTCCCTTGCTCCCCAGAGTCTGGAGAGTCCAGTCCTCACTCTCCCTCTGAGTATGTCAGGGCCCAGAGGGAAAAAGTGGTTTGGCCTATTACAGAGCACTCTGGACCCAGCTTTCTCCCAAGAGCTCAAAAGTTCAAAAACAGAAAAGCAAGATAGTGGGGCCAACTTCATCCCCAAGAGCTTATTATCCTGGGTGCTTCTGTTCTGCTGTCTAGGTAGATAAGTGTCCTTCAGCCACGTCCTATTCCTGCCCAGTCCCTCGTGGGCTCAGGTGGTCCAAAAGGGCTTTCTAGAGAAGCAGCAGCCTCAGACCCAGACTGGGACCAATGAAACAACTGTGCGTTCTGGGGGTGCTGCCTGGCCTGAAGGGACCCAAAGCCCAGGGTGGGACCCAGGCTGGCCTGGGAGAGCCCAAGTCCAGTGTGGGGCTAGAGTGTTTCAAAGGGATATGTATGGGATTGAGGAGTAATGATTTTGTGGGTAATGATGAGTAACATTTACAGGCAGGGAAGTAGTTTATCTATGCTCTTTGGAGGACTCCTCATTCTTCCTGGTGCCCAGAGGTACTTATCTACCGAGATGGCCAGGTACAGGGGCACAGATGACCTAGAGAGAAGAGGACTGTCTGATCTAGGGTTAGGATGGAAACTGCCAGAGGATGCCCCTGGGTGGGGGGTGGGGGGGGTCTGCGTAAAACCTCCCAAGAGAAGCTAGAAACCCAGAGAAGTGCTGAGGGAGGGAGGATGAGAGGGTTTTTTGTTTGTTTTTGTTTTTTTTTAATGGGTAAAACTTGGCATTTAAAAGTGTGATTATTCAAGGAAAATGGCTAACGTTTCCTTTCTTTTAAGAGAGGCTCTTAAATTCCAATTACTCCACCCCCAAAGACCAGTTGAGAATATCCCCAACTGGAGGGAATTAATTTCCTTAGGAATTTCACTGTTACAAGATTAATGGAGCCCCCTGCAGAGAAACAGTAAAACTGTAAGTACAGTAGATTTGCACCTGAAGGACACATATTTTAATTTCTCTTCTCAAGCTGCGATAACATCTTCTCCAGCTACTGTAAAAAGCATAAATGAGCACCCGCTATGTCTGCTGAGAACTTGAGGCCACGGAGCTCCCCAGGAGAAGGTCCCTTCCCCCGTGAGCCTCCCTCCCCAGCCAGAGGCAGATCTCTGACACCCCCACCTGGGCCCGAGTGTGGCCTGGGAAGGGCAGACCAGCCAGGACGGGGTTGACCCAGCCCAGAGCAGAATCTCTCAAGTCCACCTCCAGGCCACCTCGAAGCCCTGCCACCCACCCTCAGGGAGGGACCACTGGCACTGGGGAGGATCTTCCTCCTGCAGCTGTGGAGCCCTGCACCATCCACCCACAGCCCCGCAGCTTCTCCGGTCCCTTCTGGGCCTTGGGAAGGGTCTCTCACAAAACCAGGTTAAGATAAAGGGACAAGGAATCCAACCAAACGACTAGCCCCTTCCTTCTCCGTGGCCCAAGGGCGACCCTGGCATCTGGGCCCTTCCTCCATCACCCTAACCAGGACCAGCAGTGGGAGTGGGCTGTGAAGGCTCTTCTCTCAACCCGTAGGACCCGGCCTTGGTCTGGGAACACTGGCAGCTCATTCCCCGGCTCCCTTGCCTTGCGGGGCCTACTTTTATTGGAAGCACTCCATGTATATGCTGCTATAAAGGTTGTTTATGCTGTCATAGCTGGATTTTTATTGGTTGTATTTTTGTTGCACTTGCTTGAAAAATAATTATTTTCAAAGAAAAGAAGAATTACATATCCAGTAAACTAAATAAGACTCACTGTTTATTAGGGACCTCTGACAGCTCTTCAAATGCAGAAAAAAGATTTCCAAGCAGTGAATGGACAATTTATGTGCAAGTTTATTTGTAAAACAGATTTCAAGACATACTTCATCCTGGCTTTGCCAATAAAAATACATTCCATTTCTTTTCAGAAGTATGTGCTACCTGATGGTTTCACAATAATCCGGTTTCCCCTAAAAAGATAAGACCACCCGGATAAGTGTGTCCTCAGTAACTGAATCTAGCCTTGGGTTGAATGTTGTCAGGCTGTCATCCAGAAAAAAAAAATGTGATTATGTTCCAAAAGGCATTGTTTTGAAGAAATGCATTTATAAGAAATGTAGTTTATAAATTTTAACCTGATTGCTGCAGTCTCCAAACATTTTTTAGTTAAAATAACTTTTAAACATGTTTTTAATTGTTTACAACTTGTCAGGGAAAAAACAAAACCCCTCCTGAGTGCTGGCTGTCCATTTTCCATCCTCTGCCCTAAACTCTTTCCTACCCAGCCCAGGAGTGGGTTGGGCACAGCTTGTAGAGCCAGTTTCCCGGCTGTAGGTGGCATTAGCCACCTCCTCAGGCTGGTGAAGGAGTGGCCTTTGTTGAGTGATTTCTTTCTTCAACCTTGAGACACCACTAAGAAGGAACACCAGCTGCTATGGTATCTGTGGGGCCACTGCCCATCTATCCCAACCTGACCTGTGAACGTTTAACACTTCCTGCCCTTTCTTATTTCAATCTGGTGCGCATTTGGGATCATGTAAGATCTACCAAGTGCTGCACACATGAACACACCAGTACACACGTGAACGCACACCAGTGCATGCGTGGCTGTGCACACGTCAGTACACACACTGCACTGCATGCTAGTACACGTGGGGGGGCCGGAAGGAGCACTCCGCCTGCTGTCACTTGTACATAGATTTCCACACACATCAATATTTACCCAATCCTCCCACACATATTCAGTATTTTTTGGTCACAGAGTAAACATAAGTACCATGTATGTTTATATGCAATGGCATATTTTCTCTCTCCCTCTCTTTCTTTTTCCTTTTGAGACTAAGTCCCACTCTGTTGCCCAGAGTGCTAGAGTGCCGTGGCATCAGCCTGTCTCACAGCAACCTCGACTCCTGGGTTCAAGTGATTCCCCTGCCTCAGCCTCCCGAGTAGCCAGGACTATCGGCATGAGCCACCACAAGGTCTCGCTGAGTTGCCCGGGCTGGTCTCAAGTACCCGATCTCAAGCCATCCACTGTTCCCACGAGCCACTGCACCTGGACACAATAGTCTTAAACATCTACCACACCCAGTTAACTTCCTTCCCGTTCTCCCCATCTGGCAGAAAATTGACAGCGACATTCCCCCCAGGTGCAGGAAGAAAGAGCGCTGACCACTGCGGAACCAGCAAACATCCCTGCAGGTCTTCCAGAGTTGCCGACCGTCCTGCGTGAATGTCAGACCACCTCCAGTGCCTCCCCTGCCCGGAGCCCAGTGGCAGGAGTGTGTCATTCTCCTGGGCCCTACTCACTCAGCTCTGGGAGCCCCCACCCCAACTAGCAATTGCTCTAAATGAGGCCCAGGGACAATTTCTGGAAGGAGATGGAACTATGAAGTAACTGGACAGTGCATGAATTTGCACTTGCTTCACACTGAACAGATCCACGGTTTCTACTGTCTCTAGACTGGATCACCCACCTTGGACTTGAATGGCTGGAATGGCTTTTTCTGTAAAATGACTGCTAACTTTAAATTCCTCCTTCAAAAACAAATAAAAAAGAAAGGAAACCACGGTTTTGGGGGAATGCACAGGTGTTTATTGCCCAGCAGTATGTATGAATGAATAAATACATAAACCCATCAGTAGGGCAACGTTCTCATGACAGAGTAGGTGGATGCATGAGAATAAAGTAAAAACTTGGTGGCAACTCCATACTAGCCTAGTTGGAGTTCATACCTATTACTTCCTAATTCATATGAAACATGCTTAATTTTAGTTAGAAGAAATATCTCATTTAAACCTTTTGATACTTATATTTGATACTACCTTTTAGATAACCTGGCATAACATATTCTTTTTTTTTTTTTTTTTTTGAGACGGAGCCTCAAGCTATCCCCCTGGGTAGAGTGCCATGGCATCACAGCTCACAGCAACCTCCAACTCCTGGGCTCAAGTGAGTCTCCTGCCTCCGCCTCCCAAGTAGCTGGGACCA